>OX381705.1:108204893-108349766 GCA_947462335.1 Harmothoe impar | reverse complement strand
TGATGTCCATGTCCAATCAGGGAATGCTGCACTTAATACATACAGTGGGGACATGTATTTAATAACGACCGCTCACCATGTATAGATGTGTGCAGGGATTGTACGTACATGGTCGGGGTCATACATTCAGTAATTACCGCTACAGGTCACTATATGGGTTTGGGTCGGGTTTGGTGCATCCTGGGACTACATGACCCTGACCTTGACAGATGTCCTAGTCCACCAGTCACAAGGTCAATGTAGAAAAGGTCAAAGGGTCAAACAGACAGATTCACAGCAAGTATAAAACCAATTAGTTAACTGTTTTGGACAGGAAATCTTTCGTGCAGGGGTTGGGTACCTTAGATTTAGGCAATAAAGACAATAAAGCCAGATATTATTTAAAAAAACTTACACTAGGTCAGGGAATGATGGAAGTCAACGAGGGAAGAAAGGACAGACTGGCAGAAAGATGCAGAGAGTGAAATAGACAGTCAAACACAGACAGGCAGGAAACAAGAGACAGCACACGGGACTGAACCACGTCCTGTAGACACTCAGACAGCGGGGGAAAGGACAGCTATAGACTGCAGGCTAACCCTGTAAGGGCCGCACTGTGCTTTAATCTGCAGTCATGACGACAAAGTATATAGTCGGTATATAGTGCTCTGATGGGAGGAGCACTGGTTACGGCGACACACATTGATAAGATTGGCACAAGCCTGTCCCCTTATTGTACCCATCTTGGTTTATATTATACTTGGTTTTGCCGGCAACCAGCGGACCCACTGTGTATGCCTCTAGACTCTTATAGTACATTAACACACTGTGCGGCGCCTAGAGGGTTAACCCTTTAAGGACGGCATAAAATATTACATTTGTCATCATGATGCACCAATGCAGCCCCGGTGAGTAACTCGCCGGTGCTGCATTGGTGCATTATGCCAACCCTTTGGGAGTGTCTCAACCCCGTAGGGTCGACATGATGCGCGAATGCAGTACTGTTGAGTTACTCACCAGGGCTGCATTCATGTATCATGCCGAGCATGGCATGATACATTCAGGCATCATGCCGCCCTTACAGGGTTAGTACCGTTGCCACGTGCCGCCTGATAGCCTGATAGGTAGGTAGTACAGAGGTCTCTGCTATCTGACCCGGCTCACATTAGGGGCTGATAACGTGCTCACTAAGGCCAAATAAAAAAAAGTTAGTTTCAGGTCACCCGACCGAGCCTACTAAAACAGGGCCGACCCTATTTTTTTAATGCAAAACTTCGTATTTTCATGCATTTTTCGTAAATGTTAGGATTTATACAAAAAATGGCCAGTACTTTCATGTTTAAAAAAAAAGAAAAGAATATCCGACCTACCGACCCTAGACTTTCTCCCATGTTACCTGAAACATACCTCTCTTTTTTTTGGCCTAACCTGTAACCTGACGGTAATGACATCAACTTATCACCCAGCTGTTGGTGTAGGCTAGCTATTGCTAACTAATGATATTTAGCAAGAGGAGGTGGTTGGGGGGAGGGGCTGCAAGTTATGGAACTATTTAGTAAAATATATGGTTGCAATCAGAATTTACCAGTCATTTTACTCTATTGATGTATCGAAAAAAGGTTATATCGAGACCAAAATAACGATTAACGTAAACCCTCACGTATAAGCCTAACTCGCGTATGAGTCTCACCTAGAGTCTGTACCGATCCTATAAGCCGCACCAGCGATCTGATTATGGTCACTTTTGTACTGTATTATAATAGCGAAAACTCGCTCACTGCTGATCTGACTCGCGTACCAGCCGCGATATATATGCAAGGTTTTACGGTATCAAAATTCAAAATAATTAATTTTGTATATCAATGACATCCCTATTTCACTCTGTTTCACTTTTGCCTGATGTCTGACACCAGTTTACTGTTTGTTGATCAGCTGTAAGGTACTTGGGGTTTATAGTGTATAATATAGCCATGGTGTATAACACCCCAGGTATGGGATACCTGGTATGACCCATGGATCACGAGTCTGACTATCTTGTCTGTAGATCACTGAGGGACCTCTTTATAGTGAAATAGGGAGCCTCAACTCTGTCACTAACTCTGACTTTGCCCCATACCTGACTGATGACTGCTGGATACTGCGTGAATGAATACACGAGTTCAATGGAATAGCTAAGTGGGAGTGGAATAGATGATAGACTACAGCAATACAAGTAGTACACGCCTACCAGCTGTTTTCCAAGCCCATTGGACTGATTTGATCCTTTTAATGTCAATTGTTATCTTAATCTTTTTTAATGAGCAGGCTCGTTTACTTACTCTAAGACCGTACATAAGTGAACGTTATGTCAAGCTGCTATATTTTTACCTGATATGATAAGTCTCTACGATATATGGTTCATGCACATACTAACTTAAAACATAATGAGTTTTTCTTGTCTCCTTTTCTTGATGTTGATGTTTATGACGTATTACCTGACCCAGCTGTGTGTTGGTGCAGCAGGAACTAGTTGACGTCCCGCCCCCACAATTAGACTCCTCACCACACGGAGCAAGTGTTATGGTGGAGTAGACCGGCGTCAACTGCCCTCATTCCCAAGTCCACCTTTTTTAACCCTTTAAGGGCCGCACAGTGCATTAATGTGTTATGTCCTTGGTCGTCGTGATTCATGAATGCGGCCCTCACAAGCCGCTTAACTCACGAGGATCTTAAGGTGGGTCAATGCCTTGATGTAAAAGTAGCTAGATTTTCGTCAGGTTTTCAACATAAGACCATAATAGCATACACTTTCCAAAGAAAGTGAGAAAATAGGGGGGTCCCAGGCTATTTTCTGAGATATTTATGCCTTAAGTTAATGTCTCATGTGATGGATTATACAGTGTTTTGCCACATATCTACATGAAATTATATTGAAAAGTAGCTAAATTTCTATATAACTCTCTCAGAGTATAGGCTTTGATGTTTTCTATCTAGAGAATATATTTTTAACACATGGTCCCGCACATATTTCTAAGGTTTAGGCCCATTGAAAAAAAAAGGTTGAAAAGAAATAGAAATATACTGAGGGTTAGCTATGTATGACTTCCAATTAGGACAACAACTACAGACTGCATAGCACAGTGGTAGAATGGATGCCTTCATATTCAAAGGTTGGTGGTTCTCGCCCCGGTCAGGGAAAATCCATATCCTATTTTATGACCATTAGATGTTACTTAGGCCAATTTGAAACAAGGGTGCCCTGGTGTTCTATGGTCAAACTAGAGAATGTACCTGCGCAGAAGACGGCGCAGTGGACGAAAAAGGCATCATATTGACCCACCTTAAGTTATGTGAAAATAATCACGATATACTGGCTGGTACCCCAATACGGTAGTCTACCATTTTTATATTTACATAAGTCCAATATACCATAACTCTATACAGCAGCAACATGTTGTTACCTGGTCTAGAGGTCACACAGAGGTCAGAGGTCATGACCCTGTACAGGTGTTGTCATGGTAACCTGATACAGTCACATGACCACCACCAGTCACGTGACCACCACCAGTCACGTGACCACCACCAGTCACGTGACCACCAGCAGCAGGGTGACATGGATCTCCGACATGTCCCAACACAACACAGGAGAGGATGCTCGTGTTTTGTCAACTTCCTGTCTATTCTAGAATAGAAAAAGTCAACTTGTTAAAAGAAGGATATCGGTCAGGCAGACAAAAGCTGCATAGATGTCAGCACGGGTGTCTCAGACTACCGTATAACCTGGCGTACAAGCCTAACTCACGCATAAGCCGCACCCCGGGTTGGGGCCGATCCTATAAGCCGCACTGTCGATCTGAATGTGCCGATTTTAGTACTCTACCATAGTGTCAAAAACTCACGTATAAGCCACACCCTGACCCTGGACTGATCCTATAAGCCACACTGCCGATCTGATTCGTGTAGGCCTACTAGCCGCGGGTTATACGCCAGGTTTTACGGTACCGTAAAACCTCTCTGAAAAGTCGACCTCCCTTATAAGCCGACCCCCCACTTTGAGAGAATATTATAAGTCAAATTGGGTCCATTTAAACATGGTTAGACTATGATCTACTTGATAAAGAACCTCCCTTAATAACCGACCCCCATCTTTGAGACCATGCTATAGGCCGAATCAAGCTTAAAATCCCAACAATAGGTTGGCTTATCAGAGAGGTTTTACGGTAGTAGGTGTGAAACTACCCCAAACTGACACAGAACCCTGACTGCCCGAGCTGCAGATATGTTAAAATATAACCCTTTAAAGGCGGCATTGTTCTTCACTATGCTATGACTTTTGTCCTCATGATTACTTGCCAGGGCTGCATTTCTATATCATGCCGACCCTCTGGGAGTATATGTAATACCGGTAGGGTTAGCGCGTTGCATGAATGCAGCCCCGTCGAGTTACTTGGCAGGGCTGCATTCACGTCAACAAGCATGCTACATTAAAGCATTAAAGGGGTAACACAATATTCTACAAATAAATGCAGAACAAGTCAAGTACAGGTTCATAAGATTGTTATTTTCCCCCCTAGAGCCGGACATCACCTTTACAGGTGACCTCCCTGTAGGCCTCCTGTAGGGAGGTACAGGTACACAGAGAGGGAGGACCTCTCATTCAGTAATACTCCATGATACAACTAGACACTAACACCCTTCTGTGTACCAGTATCAGCAGTCTCCATACTACCTCTGCTGTATGTCGGATCTGTCACACACAGTAGTGCTGAGGCTACAAGTATCACGGTATCAGCCGACTCGTTGCCTCACACGGAGCCCTGCCCGTGTGAACCCCTCGGTGAGCGGCTCACCCCTCACCTTTACACCGCAGTAACTACCTACACCCCCCCCCCCCCACACACACACCCCTCCCCACGCAGCCCTACACACACCTGTGCTGAGCAGCTGCTTAGTAGCCTCACCACACCCCCCCCCCCTACACCCCTCTCTTTAACCAGGTCATTACATGCCATGGTGGGAAATAACCCCTTTACAACTACACAAAAATATTTGTATACCGTATTCAACGTAATAAGCGCCCTTGGCGCTTATAAAATTATTTCATGGTGTTTTAGTACTTAACTTAAGAATTCTAATTGTTTCCAAAACTGTGAAATTTGAGCCTTTGTTTCTAGGAGGAGGGCGCTTATTACGTCGAATACGGTGTCGGTAGTAAATACATAGCCCCTGCTTTACACCAAATTAGACATAACTGGGTTGTGTTATTGGGCTGTGTACAGGTCTATACTCAGGTCTCTGTGCCAGATTAAAGTCCCCCTTTACGGCCCTGGTCATGGTCCATATAGTGGACACAGGACAGAGATACCACGTCTAGTGCTACACTTACGGTGCTGTATAGTACACTGTTATCCTAACCTAGACACTTAGGGACCTAATCTGTGTTAACAGCGCCGCACTGTAAAAAGCTGTTCGTGAACAGCAACATTTTCTGTAAATGCACAGTACTTTAGCTGTAAAGAATATTACAGCTAATTTTACTGTACATGTACAATTTTGTTACTGTAGTTGCAGGTTACGGTAGTTACTTGTAGATCTACAGCACATTTCCCTGTAATATGTACACAACAGGTCGTGGGAACGATCCTTGGTCTAGCCAGCTCTCATTGGGAGCTTTAGCAACAAGGCTATAGCTCATTTAACACAGACATGGCAGAGGTAGCTTATATCCCAATATGACTATTTGTAACACCGGCTCTGTGGCACAACGGATCAGGGCCCGTCTCCAACACTGCAGGTAGTGAGTTCAATCCTTGGTCGAGCCACTTCTCTTGTTTTACCTACATCCACCTAAAATTCGTTTTTCCCTCACATGGACCTTCAGATTTGGTTTTACAATTAATTCTGCTGTACAGTAACAGTAAATTTAGCTGTTACTGTTCAGTATATGTACATATATATATATATATACATAAGCTGACTTGCTGTAGGTCTACAGCATAATCTACTGGAAGCAAAGTTGCCCCCAGTATTTGCTGTACAGGAACACTACTTACTTCTAACAGTGCGTGTTTATACTGAATCTGGCATCTGCTGGCGAGGCCCCTTACTGTGAGGTCATTATATTACCTGATAGAGGGAACTATGGAGTCCCAGAATCTTTGGCTGGCCACCATCAAAAAAAAGATTTAAGAAAAATAAAGTTCTTCTTTGATATGTGATAAATGAAATAAAGAAAATGGCGGTGGTAATATCTCCATAATATAGCTTCACCTGCCCTAAATAAACCATTTTCTGTCAGGAGGTCAAAGATGGCACCCAGTCAAAGACGTTTAAATTAGCCTGATCTCATGAGAAACAACTTTTACACAAGCAGCACTCCAAATACCTTCCCAACATGGGTGAGAGGTTTTAGCTTGTGAAAGGCTGGATTAGCAGTGATCGTGTCACAGAACTAAATACAGATTTAGAAGAAAGTCTTCGGCGTATCTGTTATGATACTGATCTAGGGACTTCTAGCAGGAATACTAGTACCAGATACTAGTTGCATGTTTGTGATTGACTCAGGGTAACTGAGTAATACTAAACGACCCAACCAAGGTATAAGACGTTTTTGTTACATAGGAGAATGTCTATCATTCAGCCTGTGTTATAGATAGACATTAGAGGACCAAAGGGATAGATGGGCAAGGTCGGGGGACAGATGTTTCCTTCGAAAAAAAAATTGAAATGTCTTTCCTTCTTGCTGTAATTTGCCTGCGATCTTTAGGTAGTGATTTCTCTCTTTTCCTTAAACTCTTAAGTACTCTTAAATTGCTACTCTCTAAATGAAAGGTACATAGGCTCCAGTGTTAAAGCAAAGATAGAAATGACAACTTTTGCCAATCTGTCCCATATTTCTCTCTTCACACGCAGAAATGCCATCTTATACACTCGAAATACCCTCAAACACACAATAAAACGTTTAAATTAAATTTAAATGAAAGAATGCCACTGCAACTTCTCGTGCACTCCGAGAACTGCGCGAGACAACACGAGAGTTGCCAGCGACAGCGTCAGGATAAAAGGAGCGTCCAGAGCAGTTCAAAACTGTACCACCCATATCGTCGCCGTTTGTCGTCCGGTTGACTGGCTTTTTGATAGGGACAGAAGGCGGTACATGCCCGCAGCCTGCAACTGTCGTCCACACCCACCTGCACACCCACACCCACCTGCTCTCCCACACCCACCTGCTCACCCACACCCACCTGCTGGCCTGAAATGGAATAACATACATGTATGACACATGACTGTAGGGTACTTTTTAACAAGGAATTCATTTCTGATGCCAGAATGGACCAATGAATGATTATAAGGGACTACTATATCTAAGTACATGATAAGCTTCAGATTCAGCTTACCCTGAGTCATCTGTGAGGCCACTCACACGCTCAATCTTTTACTATGAGTGGTTCTTCTTTTTACATCCCTGCATACACGGAAGGCCTCACAGAGTCTTGTCGTGTTCCACTGGGACTCGCAGTCTCATATTTCTATACAGCTATATATATGGAGGGACTGTATGTTACTCCTTTGTCTTTCATGTTATAGTTTTGTCAACCTTCTGTAGATGTATCCATACTGTGTGTTGGTCCCCAGGTGGTAGACATAAAGGGGTTGTTTTTGAGTTATTTATAGACTGTTGTCTGTTTTAGGACAATTTCTATATGTCTTGTGTGCCGGCTGTAATGATAGAAGAAGACAATAAAAGAAAACTGGAAAACTAACTGAATAATTTGGCACCGCTGTGTCTATTCTTACATGTGTACTAAATAACTGACACAATGTTATCAATATCAACCCTGCATTGAATCACTATGCGGCCCTTAAAGGGTGCGCGGTAAACACATACTGACACACATGGAACCTGACACCTTACACTAGATGAGTAGTTCCACAAGTCAAGAATGTCCTCTCTAATCTCTAATAGTGGAGTAATGTGTGCCGACTGTGTGACTTGGATTTAGACTATACACTATAAAACCCACGTGTATAGTCAAGACCGGAGAATTTGGGGAGACTCCCTTCTGGGAGATCCTAATCCTCAATTTAAGGTGTTAGCTCATTAACATTAGATACCATCACGTCACACCTTGTAAACAACCTATTTAAAAGATCATTCAAGACAGTGGTCATTTATGACAGATAGTGGACCCTGGAGGTGATAAACATTACCACATGACACTTAGGGGTACCCCCCTCGGGGAGGGTTACACTCTCTTAATGACCTCCTGCTGTTTTATCATATTGAATTCTCCGGTGTTGACTATAAGACTGTGGGTTAGACTAGGCCCACACCTACACCCACCTATACACACACCTACACCCACACCTACACACACCTATACACACACCTACACCCACACCTACACCCACACCTACACACACCTACACCCACACCTACACCCACACCTACACCCACCTACACCCACACCTACACACACCTACACCCACACCTACACCCACACCTACACCCACCTACACCCACACCTACACACACCTACACCCACACCTACACCCACACCTACACCCACCTACACCCACACCTACACCCACACCTACACACATACCGTGATGCCTGACTTCTACACGGCCATACATTACCCCCGCACCAGCTGGGGAGCCACTCACCCTGTACTCACCCTGACCTGGGGTACCCCGATAGTGGAGGCACGGTACCTGAGTACACACTTATGGTGCTGTAGGGCTAGGGCAGGTAGAGGATGTAGAGAATGGAGCCTACAGAGAAAGGGGCAGCGAGATGGGGAGGTAGAGACAGGGAGGAAGTCAAGGGGACAGGGAGGGAGTGAGGGGGACAGGGAGGGAGTCAGGGGGCAGGGAGGGAGTCAGGGGGACAGGGAGGGAGACAGGGGGACAGGGAGGGAGTCAGGGGGTCAGGGAGGGAGTCAGGGGGACAGGGAGGGAGTCAGGGGGACAGGGAGGGAGTCAGGGGGACAGGGAGGGAGTCAGGGGGCAGGGAGGGAGTCAGGGGGACAGGGAGGGAGTCAGGGGGACAGGGAGGGAGTCAGGGGGACAGGAAGGGAGTCAGGGGGACAGGGAGGGGGTCAGGGGGACAGGGAGGGAGTCGGGGGGACAGGGAGGGAGTCGGGGGACAGGGAGGGAGTAGGGGGGTCAGGGAGGGAGTCGGGGGGACAGGGGGGGGGAGTCAGGGGGACAGGGGGGGAGTCAGGTGGACAGGGAGGGAGTCAGGGGGACAGGGAGGGAGTCAGGTGGACAGGGAGGGAGTCAGGGGGACAGGGACACAGATAGGTGACTACAGCCTGACAGAGTGAGCCGTGACTGTTGACGTGCCAGCACCTGGAGACATGACTCATGAGGCTCACTTGAAACCTCTCTGTCCTCTCTCAGTACAACAAACTGTAACAGGGTTAGCAGGTCGGGCATCGAGAGGCCATGGGGCCGTCCTAGAACACCACAAGACGGCAACACGGCACAGTCTCCTGCCCCCGTCATGCTGCTCTGAACGGGGACAAAACCTCACCCTACTGAATCAGTTATAAACTGGTATAAAGACATTTAATTTGCTACTTCCTCTTTTTTAAATATTTCATTTCAAGCATTCCATCAGGGAACATCACCAATACACCCATTACCCATCCAAAAGCCACATATATGTAACTGATGTCTCAAAATATGGTACATGGTTTCACAGTTCTGTGAGGCTATTCTACAAATGTCCTCATATCGATGTACAAACTGTGTCTTTCATGGCTGACACTATTCAAAATGAAATGACTAAAAATGCATTTCATTTATAAAGGTATTTCACCCAGGTTTCACCTATGAATACCTTACCTCAATAAAGATGTGAATTTAGTGGAGTTTCTGTCGTGGACGGGTTTGTCTTGGACGTGACATGAGAACAAGGAGTGTAACCGATGACTTCACGAACAGGGTGAGACGTCATGTACACATGGGGGTGCTCATTTTGTAACATCAGGTTGGTGGGGGGGGGGGACATTCTCGTACAAGGTGGTCCCAATCTCTCCCCCAATCTCGCCCCCACCGTCAAGGTTAAAATTCATCCTAGCCAGTTAACTCCTGTGATTATAATATCAATAATAATATATAAGCTTTTCTCTTGCAAAAATGAGGTGAAATTATTTTGAACACCCCTCGCCCCTCTCTCAGCAGGTATCCAACTTCAGCTGCCCCCCCCCCTCCCCCCCCCCCCCCCCGCCAATCGTCAAAGGGTCCAAGTCATGTTGCCCCTGTGGTGTAAATAATGCCCACTCCCTGTCTGAGACGTGATGTAAACAAACAGGGGGTATAACTGTAGAGCACGGGGGGGGGGGATCTGTGTACCCCCCCCCCCCCCCCCACACACACACATTCACCCACTCACCTACACACCTACAGGTGTAGTCTTACTCTCGTTCCCAAATCCTTCCGAAGGAAGGCTCTGGTAACTGCCAAATGTTGGGATTTTGCTGGGTCTGGGCAACCCCTGCTGGTAGGCTGGAACCAGCGAACAGGAACAGGAAATGGAACCAGAAAGGCTGATGGTAAATCTACCTAAAACTACCATCATACATTCTGGTTCCATTTCCTGTTCCTGTTCGCTGGTTCTAGCCTACCAGCAGGGGTTGCCCAGACCCAGCAAAATCCAAAGTTCAAGGTAATTTGCTGTTACCAGAGCCTTCCTTCGGAAGGATTTGGGAAAGAGAGTAGTGTAGTCTGTGTACCGTAGAGTCTCATGTACGAGCCGCGGCTTGTACACGAATCAGAACCAGCTTTCATTTGATACCAAACATATCTATATGGGGTGTGGCTTAGATGAGGACTTTTAAATGATTACGGGTAATACTTAAGTGGCCATAATCATAACCCTTGTTCGGTGCATGATATGCTAACGTTCGGGGGTGGCTTTATAAACAAGGGTTCGGCTATTACGCGAGACTTTACGGTAACACTAACACTAACAGGGATAACTCAGACAGAACGGACATACCTGGAAATCACCTCACCGACTGTTAAACCTTTAAGGGCCGCATAGTAGTCTCCAGAGCAAACTCTGGCATATCAATACGGTATGCTTCGCGTCACTGCTTGGAGCCAGAGTCTGCCGCATAGTAATTTCCCACAAGTACGATTTTATACGTCTGGGGGGCACTGACCAATCACGGCGCCCGTACGTCCCAGTGTCGCCAATGACGGCCAACGTAACAACTGTGTGCGGCAGACGCTGGCTCCTAGTAACATAGCGTAGCGACGTGGAAAGATTTGCCATCGTTTGCTCAGGAGACTAGGCCGCATAGTGCATAGAAAGCATGACAGCAGTCCCATTGAGAAACTCACCAGGGCTGTATTCATGCATCATGCCTGTCCCTGACTCGCTGAGTACCTTCTGGAGTCTTGTCTTGTCGGTATGATGCATTAATTCAGTCCTGCATCGTGACGACACACGGCATGAAAGCATGCGTCGCTCCTTGAAGGGTTAAATGCAACAAGGGAGAATTCTTAGAGAAGTTGAGGAATCATTTTGCTTTCATTGAGTTACATTCAAGTTATGAATGCAAATATGATACCAAAACTCACAAAAATAGAGAATTTAATATCGACAATATTGCAAATGTCATCATACAAAATATTTACGTGGTAAACATTGCAGGCAAGTTACTATCATTGTGATATAACCAACGTATACACCACTAGATAGTCAGTCTTTCTTGGTGTCTTCTAGGTTTATATACTAGGTAAGTCATATGTCGTACACAGATAACACAGCGCGGTGGGGCGGGTGGCAGTAATTGACGCTACGCCCGTCATACTATTACCGTCATGTCACTTACACCAAGATAACTGCCGTAAAATAAAGTCATCATGATGGACAAATATTGACGCAAAGCACACAAACATGTTCTGAGAAGTTGTTTGTTTGTGATTTGTCCCTGAGATGATATAGAACCCAATTCTCTGTGTTAATGGCTGCTCTACACATTATGTTCAAAGCACAGGCTTAAACTGGGCAGCATGTTTATACTTGGGGTAGAAGCCTGTATATAACAGAAGGTATAACAGATCTATCATCCTTCAACCCTAGATGGCCCTACTATACCATGTATTTGACCATAGACAGGTGGCACCATCTGCGGTTGAAAAATGTTGGTGAACTACCGTAAAACCTCGCGTATAAGCCGCGGCTAGTACGCGAGTCAGATCGGCGGTGCGGCTTATAGCATCGGCCCAGGGTCAGGGTGCGGCTTATACGCGAGTTTTTGTTACTATGGTACAGTACTAAATGTCACCATACTCAGATCTCTGGTGCGGCTTATAGTATCGGCACAAACTCGGGGTACGGCTTATACACGAGTTAGGCTTATACGCGAGGTTTTACGGTAAGCAGTTTGTAGAGTACAACCTAGACGGCATCTACTCCAGTAGGCAAAGGGGGCTTCCATTAAGTATGTACGCACAGAGGGGGGGGGGTCTATTTTCTGAAAATCTTTGCGTACATAAACCCTTTTTTTATAGCGTACAATAACTTTAGGGGGTGGGGGGTCAATTTCTGGAGAAAATGTGCGTACATACTCTATGGAAGCCCCCAAACTTGCTGCTCACAGGGGGGTGAAATCTCCGCGGAAACGCGGAAATCCGCGGTTTTTAACTTCACAGGGACATTTCCTGAGATTTTTTCCAAATCCAATGAGAAATTTATTTCCCTTTATGTAGGGGAGGGGGACTTAGAAGTACCGGTATTGTCAAAGCAGAACACCAGAATACATGAAATTTCACCATTCTGCTTCTAGATGTTCAAAATTTTCTTAGGGGGCATGCCCCCAAACCCCCCTAGTAATGTTAAAGTATATAATTTGTAAGGGTTTGGAGTCACATCATCACTTCAAGCAGCATTTTCAGAGGAAACTATTTTTTTCATTTCACACCCCTGGCCGTTTAAGCCTGTGGCTTCACGGGAAATCAGTAAAGAACACAGCAAGTAGACGCAGCAGTCAACACAACACAGAACACCCTGTGTCGGCCATACCTATAGCATACCTAGGCCAAAAAAAGAGAGGTTTGTTTCAGGTCACCCGACCGCCCCTACCAAAACAGGGCCAACCCTACGTTCTTTGTGCTATTTTAAAGAAATGTCCATATTTTTACCCATTTCTGGTCAGATTTAGGGTCTTCGGAGAGGACGGCTAGCGCTTTTTAAAAAAAGTGGGGGAAAAAATCCCGACCTGCCGACACCACATTTTCTGCGTATGTTACCTGAAACAAACCTCTTTTTTGGCCCTATACCATACCTGCCCCGACCTCCAACCTGCCCTGTCAGTAAAAAGGGTCCCTGTGTGTGGGATGTGGAACACGGAGTGACATGTCGGCGACACACCGACATAGCTGCCGTCATGGTAACGTGCATGGACAATGTCAGCCCCACCGGGCAAAACATAGACAATATGTAAATTTAAAAAGAGAGAGAGAAACATGTATTGAAACCAGACCAGGACAATCTGTTGAATAGACAATGTGAAGGGAATATGAGCTTTTTGTTCCTATCTGTTAGTTACTCTTTTGCCAACATGATGCCTAGATGCAGTCCTGGCGCGTAACTCGCCAAGACTGCAGTCTCCAATGGGCAGAACATATACAATGAATATATTTGAAAAGAGAAAGAAACAGGTATTGAAGCCAGACCAGAGCAATCTAGTCAATGGATGATTTGAAGGGACTGTTTGTATCTTTCTCTGTTATCAATCCTTTAAGGCCGGCAGACTGCTTTAATGGACTCTGCCCCTTGTCGTCATGATGCATGAATGCATCCCTGGTGAGTAACCCGGCATGGCTGCCTTCATGCATCATGACAATAAAGGCCACATTTCATCAAAGCACCATGCAATCCTGGTTAGATAAATAACATGTATCGGTGGAAAGATGTGTACATGTGTATATACTAAACCCACAACACTACATTTTTAGCTCAGGTAAGCCATAGCTGAGATGTCCCTGTAACCCCCCACCCCCCCCCCCCCCCAGGCCCCACTCTGTGCCCACCTGTGTACCACCCCTGTAGTGGTGTCCAGGTAACGGTGTTACAGGTAGACAGGTACAGAGGGGGCAGACACCAGCTGGCACCGTGCCAGCAACACACAGGGGCCACTCACGATGTGACTCGGTGTCTTTTTGTGTGTTTGGTACCATTTATACAAGTCTCTATTCTCTAACACTGTCTCCCACCCCCACTGACGATCTCTGTCTACTCCAATGTCTGTACCTATCTGTTTACCTCTTCTCTGTCTGTCTGCCTGTCTGCCTGCCTGCCTGCCTGTCTGTCTGTCTGTCTATTTGTCTGTCTATTTGTCTGTCTGCCTCTATGCCTTTCTGTCTGTTTGTCTGCCTGCCTGTCTGTCTGCCTGCCTCTATGCCTCCCTGTCTCCCTGCCTGTCTGTCTGTCTGCCTGTCTGTCTGCCTGTGTCTGCCTGCCTGTCTGCCTGTCTGTCTGCCTGCCTGTCTGTCTGTCTGTCTGCCTCCCTGTCTCCCTGCCTGCCTGTCTGTCTGCCTGTCTGTCTGCCTGCCTGTCTGTCTGCCTCCCTGTCTCCCTGCCTGTCCGTCTGTCTGTCTGTCTGTCTGCCTGTGTCTGTCTGCCTGTCTGTCTGCCTGCCTGTCTGCCTGTCTGCCTGCCTGTCTCCCTGCCTCCCTGCCTCCCTGCCTGTCTGTCTGCCTCCCTGCCTGTCTGTCTGCCTGTCTGTCTGCCTGCCTGTCTGTCTGCCTGTCTGTCTGCCTGCCTGCCTGTCTGCCTGTCTGCCTGCCTGCCTGTCTGCCCCCCTGCCTGCTTGTCTCCCACTTTCTCCCCCACCTTGGCCCTCTCCTACCCCCTGCGTCATGTCTGTCCTTCTGAGATAGAGGACGTGTTGGTCCCCTACAGCTACTCCTCACAACTATTCTCTTCCCCACGCCCATGTTTAAAGAATTAAACCTGCAAAAATACCAAATAAACCAACAGTGTATCCAACAGTGTCCCCCTGTCCCTCCTCTACCCGTGCGTCTTGGTGCGACATGTAATATGGATGTGACAAATAGGCCTCATCTCTACACATCAATAAGTCAGCCAACCATTAACAGTCGTTAACCCTTTAAGGGCTGCATGTAATGTAATGCATTACATTTGTATACCCTTTATCGTCATGATGCATGCATGCAACCTTGGCGAGTAACTCGCCAGGGTTGCATTTTACTATTTTTAGCACCATGCAGACAATACGGGTTGCTACACTCACCAAGCATCGTTATGATGCATGAATGCAGCCTTGGCGAATAGACTCGCCATGCTGCATTCATACATCATGACGACAAAGGGTTAGCGCATTATATCAATACAGAAAGCACCCAATAATTCATGAGTTTGTCTTTGGGTGGAACAAGAAGAATTGTCGGACGTCGCTGAGGTGTGACATAGGCTTGTGTCAACCTTTCGAACGTCTCAGCCTGAGTCATACCCTCCCTACTGGACAAGTTGTGACACGTTTCAATTTCTAGGATGTCTCACACTGCTATGTTAGCTTGAAGGTAGAAGAATATAACAGCAACATTGTGTCTGTGTGCCCTCTAGCCGCACGACCAGCGGTGTCTAGTCTATCTGTGCACCTCTCTAACCCTTTACGGACGGTATCATGCATTAGTGCATCATGCCCTTGGTCGTCATGATGCATTAATGCGTTCAAGGACACCCGTAGCATGCCAACACTATGGGGTTGACACTCCCGAAGAGTTGGCATGTGCACCAATGCAGCACTGGCGAGTTGCTCGCCAGGACTGCATTTGTGCATCATGACGACCAATATGTCATCTTATAGTGACGTCGTCGTTAAAGGTTTAAGTTAGACTTTAAGGGCCGCACCTTACTTTAATGCCATACGTCCTCTGTCATAATGCATGAATCTGCAGAAACCCCCAGAGCTGCATCCAAGGACTGATACATCTCCACAAAAGACGTAGTATGTGCATATTAACAGAACACGTAGAGCTGTATGCCTGAGTCGCCACTAAGCACCCATAGTGCTGCAGCATTGGAGAGGTAGGAGCATTATTTCTGGCGACACCCATCACCAAAAAAGACTAAAGTATACCATATACCACCGGAAAGCTCTGATCATGGGCTTATCAGATATGGTATGTGTAAAAAAAGAAGTTGTGAATAATCCAAGATGGCAGCCAAAATCCAAAATGGCCGCCAAAACATCACAATTCCATCTCCCATGACCTAGATATGGCTTAGAATACAATTTCAATGCTGCCTATTCCCCCTAAATCCTAAATTAGACCCAGGAAATTCAATGATTCTATTGGTTTGTTGCTAATATAGCTGGTTGCTTAGCAACGACTATTCTAATTGTTTATCTGCCTAGCATCACAGTTTTCTATGGTCCTGAGGTTAATTGACCCAGGGACCCTGGGTCTCTGTGAGACGGTTTTCCAACAAAAAACATAGATTGGTCAGCTGACTTTGAAATTCACCCTGCTTTTGTTTTTTGGTATTTCTCTCCCAAAAAAAGCTCATCCACATCTCGGGAACTATCTTTCTCTTCCCGTTTTTCCCAAAATTTCCGTACAATTTTTTTTCCTAGTGAAAAAAGACAAATAAAAAATGTCAAAAACTACCCAAAAAACAAGTCTCTGTGAACTAATGCTGAAGATAGGCCAGTGACCTTGAATCCTGACTTTAAAAGAGTCACGTTCACACAGACTTCCTATACCTGCAATGGTGAAGAGCAGGTGAGACGTTTTTATGAGACGCTTTTTGGTCAAATAGAGCCTTCCATAAGGGTGCTCTTTGAATCCACGGGCATCTACTTTCGCGCATGTTTTTGCGTGTAGTGCATACAACTTACAGCACAGGCATGTTGAAAACGCTAAAGTTCATGCCCGTGGGTGGTGGTAGAGTCTTTTTTGTTGTTTTGGTCTGCCAAGTTCCTCTGGTTTCAAGTGTGACGGTTCAGGACACCTTGGACAAGGAAAAACTTTTCAAATATGACATAGCACACTGTATCAATAGATCAATATTTATGATACCTATCCTGTTGTGTAAACCATTTTTAAATATTTCCACTAGAAGCCCTGGGTCACTTGTGATGTATATCACACAATCCATCTTTATAATCATACCTACCCTCCCCCCCTAAATTGGACCCAAGGAATTCAATGGTTCTACTGGTTTGTTTCTACGACAGCTGGTTACCTAGCTATGACTGTTCTTAATGTTTATCTCCTAGCAACACATGTCTCCATGGTTCTGAGGTTCCTTATCAACAAGCATGGCAACAACTGAACAACCTTGGATCCAGGATATTCTGTGGTGTGAGGTAGATAAAGAAACGTAATGGCTGTTGCTAAACTAGCAGGTATGGGTAGGTTTGGCAGCTAGTTAGCCCTTGAGGTTCTTATGGTGGAGGATAGGTATTGTAATAACACTTGGTTACATGGGGACCCTTCCAGCGGCTCTTTGAAGCCTCCCAGCAGCTCTGGGGACCCCTTCAGCGGTGCTGTGGATCCTTCAAGCAGCTCTTTGGGCCCCATCAGTGACTCTAGGAACCCCTTCCAGTGGCTCTGTGGTATTTCCTAGTGCATAAAGCACCCTACATAACTAACCAACCAGCCAACTTTATATGAACAATGACCAGTACGTATTGATGACCTGTGTCTATTTCTCCGTTTCAGACCCAGTCATCGGGTGACACGTTACACATCCCGGTACTGAACATCCCCCGGGCCGACTACCCTCTGCGTACAGAGGTCACCTTCTACCTCAACCACTTCAAGGTCACACCACAACTACTCACCTTCAGGGACGACCTTGACCTGGCAGCTTTACACCAGGACTCTAGGCTGACCTTGACCTTGGTGGACCACAATGTGCTGAGTCATGGTGACGGTGGTCTGGACGGTGCGGTGGTGGAGGTGGTGGACCACCACAGGAGGGACCGGCCACACAGCGATAAGTAAGTCTTTTGTAAAGTGGATATATCTGATTTTTCCTCGAATTCTCAATCGTACATGAATATATTACAAACACTGTAACATTATAATATTTAGAGATGGGGGGCAATCAAATATTACCCATGGGCAGTAATAGGTGGACAATGAAATCATATTTGACCAAAATTGGAGAGAAGGAGTCTACCTTCCAGGCCTGCATTCAAGCCTCATGCTAAACTCTCAAAGGGTCGGCCTGATGCATGAATGCAGCCCTGGTGAGTTACTCATCAGGGCTATATTCATTAAAACACTATGCGGCCTTCAACTTGAAGTGCAAGGGGATCAATGTTTTCTATGTCTTGAAGTAGGAAGTAAATGACACATGTATTTCCTTGTACGGCTTCCCTGTGAGTCGCCATGTGAGGTTTTACCCTGTTTAAGGAAGGCATCAGTTCATGTATCAGCATGATGCACCAATGCAGCGATGGTAAGTAACCTGATGCCATGCTGGTGCTTAACTCGCCAACACTACATTTCTGCATCATTCCGACCCGTATGGTCAGTATGTTGCAGCAATGCAGTACTGGCGAGTAGACCTGCCAGGGCTGCATTCATGCATCATGACGACAAAGTGCCTAACACATTAAAGCATTATGCGGCCTTAAACTCATTAAGAATGGCATAATGCCTTAATGCATCATGCCCTTGCTCGTCATGATGCATGAATGCAGCCCTGGCGAGCTACTCAAACATCATGCAGACCCTATGTTGAGAGTCTCAAATGAGACACTCCTGAAGGGTTGACATGATGCGCCAATACAGTTCCGGTGAGTTACTTGCCAGAGCTGCATAGGTGAATCATGACGACAAATGTCATCTTTTAGCGACATGCATCCTTAAAGGCTAAGACTTCTTAAACCAAATCGTAAAATCCTCTGGCAGGGTTGTTGAGTTTATATAACACCTCAGCTAAATTTAGAATCGCCCAAGCACAATCCCTGAGAGCCAGGCATGTCCCAGCCCTGTAGGATCGTATTCCCTAGCAAAGTACCCCAAAAATAATGGCTCAGGCAATCAAGAAATAGGATGCTGGTTGTTCCCTTCCAGCAATTCACTGCTCTACATAGGTTGCACTGGTGTGACCAGCAGTTAGACTATGCCAGTGGTAGTATACAATACTATTGATACCCACCAGTGTACTAACTGTCTAGACTACCACTTGTGTGTCCACAGAAATCGGTATACTACCCCTTGAATATACCACATCCCATGGATTCGGTTAAAAATAGACACTTAAATAAACAAGGATTCCTTTCTGCATTGTGTATCCCTAGAAGCCTAGTTCAATGATTAATTAAAGGAGGTCATGATAGCTTTATCCTGGTTTTATAGAATGTTTCATACCAAGCCAAGCCTGATTCATGGTCCCCCTACCAATTTCACCTGACTAGGCTGGGTCCACTGGTTCAAGGTAATTATAACAACAGGGGTGGCTAGTGATCCGTGCAGACCACTACTACTACATGAACTACATGATCCACTCTCCTCCACTCTCAGAGATCGGCCCCTTTAAAGGGTTAAAGGGCCACACCATGTAACAACATGATTGTGTAACCTGTCCCCTGTCCCTCCCACAGAGAGTCCATCACCCTGGAGCTGGTGGGGTCGTGCTGCACCCTGGTGGCAGACAGACTCACTAAGGACGACAGTTTCCCCGTAGACCACCAGATGGCAGACCTGCTGTATGGTGAGTACCAAACTGACCTGCCTGTGTCTAGGTCTCAGTGAAGGAAATGCTTCTACTCTATACTTTAATTTAGCAGAAATGTGATGACAGCCACCAGGACATTTACAACTTATGAAAATCGACCTTGACCTTACAGATACAACCCTTTTTCAAAACATATCCAACCAAAATTAGCTACTGACCACAGAATATTTGAACACTGGTCTGTAGTGTAAAACCATCTGAATTTCACCTGACTTTGCGCTGAATAAATTGCATTCTCACTGATTCCCAATCTAGCCTTTAAAAAAAAAGTAAACTCACTGAGTATCCCTTTCCTATTATTTGTGTGAAATTGGCAGACATTCAGCAGCATGTTACAAGTTTTCATAATATTGGCATCTTTTCCAACTTAATTATGGACCATTCAGTGCCCCTGCAGAATTCACTTCTGACCAGAATCCTATATGACTCTCAGTTTTCTACGGGATTACCCTCAGTCAGACCTACTTGCAGAATGTTACTACCGTAAAACCTCGCTTATAGGTCGATTTTATTTTGGTATTTATTTTTGCTATAGGTCGATTTATTCCTCAAAAAGTCCAACTCGACCTATAAGCGGGGTTTTCCTGAAAAGTAAAAGGTAATTAGGCCCTAAAGAAAAATTATTTAAAGGATAGAATATAGCAGAAGCGTACACAAACACAGTTGTGAGATAATTAGCCATACTGCCTCGTCAAAGGAGCCAGCCAACTTGGGCAGAAAATCATAAATATGACCCACTTTTGACCCTGGAAAGGGTTGCTTAGGGGGCATCTGTGAGGGGGGCCTGCTCCCCAAAAATTCAAGTCCAATTCGACCTATAACCGGGGTTTTGGCAAATGTCAAGGTATTTTGCTATAGGTCGAATTTTTAACACAAAAGTCAAACTCGACCTATAAACGGGGTCGACCTATGAGCGAGGTTTTACGGTAGTCTCTCAGCATTACAGGAATTTCCTGTCAGAGATGCCACTCTTCCTACTTTTGTACGAATCCCTACTTTTTCGCTAGACTCTGTATACATTCACATAGGACCGACGTTCCTCCCATGAAATAAATATGTGCTCCTTCCCCTTAGGTCCCATCGTGCTGGACACGATAAACCTGTCGGACACGGCGGGTATCGGGACGGACCGGGACGTGGCGGTGGTGGAGCGGTTAGAGACGCTGCGTGCAGAGGGCGCCACCCCCCGCGGGGAGCTGTACTCACAGCTACAGGCCGCACGGGCCGACGTGTCCGGTACAGAACTCTCATATTTAAGGACCCCTTGATATTCATGAAAAAAATCTTCAGTATGGTCCATATGGGCCCTTTTAATCTGCTAACCAGCCTTTGGTTTTAAAGCTATATCATCATCTTAAAAAAGTAAAACATTGGCCATTAATTGGAGAACTCCCCGTGA
This sequence comes from Harmothoe impar, assembly GCA_947462335.1. Taxonomy (NCBI): domain Eukaryota; kingdom Metazoa; phylum Annelida; class Polychaeta; order Phyllodocida; family Polynoidae; genus Harmothoe; species Harmothoe impar. The sequence goes on along the minus strand of OX381705.1, from coordinate 108,328,668 downwards.
GGATGAGACATTTCGTGCCAAATGAAAATCGATTTAATTAAGTTAAACCACCATCATACATTTTCTGTTGTTTTACCTCACATAGAGATTTCCCATGTCAGCAGTAAATACCAAGCAGAACCTTGTGTCATGTTAGCTACCATAACCTCATGTTTAGCACCATTCCCCGTACTTTACCTCTACATTCCTCCCTCTGGTAGCCTTGACAACGCTGGACCTGCTACGTAAAGACATGAAGGCAGTCTCCTCACCAGAGGTCAAGGTCGTCTTCAGCTCACTGCCACTACAAGTAGAGGTGAGGCGTCTACGTCATTTATACATCTTCATATATCTTCATTCATACCATCAGTTTAGGCTTGTTTCTGAACTTTTCCAGTATTCAGTTTCCCTTGTAAAGATGCCGGATCTATGATTGGGGAAGGTTTACAACCCAGATATCACGCACCTACCCACTATTATACCGAGAAGAAAAGCCAAAGAAAGAACATATACCAAGGACCCCTGTGTCAGAATTCCTAACAAATAGTGGTCTGTGACTTGTCACGATAAGACGATCAGCGTAACACTAATCCCCCAAACTCAGCCTCTGCGGGTCACACGGACCGTCACCTCCGTGTTACACTGGTTGTCATGGAGACAGGACATGGGGTCACCCTGGTCTGTCACACACATGGGGGACATGTGTTAGCATGAACCCTTTAATGAGCCCCTTTGTCGGCATGATGCTTGCACCAAGCCCTGTAAGGCTACTTACCAAGGCTGCATTCTTGTATCAAGCAGACCCTTCAACAATGTTTCTACACTGTAGGGTCGGCATGATGCATGAATGCAGCCCTGGTGAGTCACTCACCAGGGCTGCATTCACGCATCATGACGACCAGTACTGCGCATACTGTATTAAAGCACTGCGGCCCTAAGCCCCTGACAGGCATGGTGCTGTGTTAGTACTGTGTGTGTGTGGGGGGGGGGGGGGGTACTGTGGGGTTACCAAGTCACCGAGCTGTGTGGTACATGTGTGACAGATAATCTAAATCCGTCTGAATGACAGGCAGGGCCATCGTACAACGGTAGATATCCATATATGGGCTTATTGCGTATTGGCTTAATCTACCTTATTGTGGACCTCATATGGTAGATATCCCTATATAGGCGGCAGTCTTCCCTGTAGGTGCTACAGCATTGGGCGGCAGATGGGGAGGGAAGGGTGGGAAGGTGTGGTGTAGGTATTAAGGGTTGTGGTGTGAGTAGTATAGGGTAAGTAGAGTTTGGTGCAGGCAGTGTATTAAGGTGCTATTCGTCTGATTAACTGGTGGCATAGCCATATGAAGGTAGAACCTTACAGAACCCTATACAGTCAACCGTTACTACCTTGAACATTTACTACCTGGGATCCCTCACTTCCTCCAACAGCTGTATCGGAACTATTTTTGTATGTTCCAGTATATTTGGACTTAACATTCCTCGAATATTTTGCTTCCTCAGATTATTTTCCCTGCATTTTCCAAATTCGAGGAAGTGAGGGCCGACTATAACTCTGGTCGCTCCATATGAGCAGCCGTTTCAGTTCTGTCCTCGGAATATCTGGTGATCTTTAGCCTGGTACCACATCCACACAGGATACCCTGCCAGGGACAACCTTGGTACCGAGGACAGAGCCAAGATCTCACGTGAAACTCTGTGTCAGCATACATACAGTGGACTCGGGAACAAGTCCCCCCCTGTCCCAGCCAATCGTTCACTATAGGAGAAGGAGGTACAATGATTGTGCGATGCTTGCTTACCGTAATGGCACGTTCAAGGGTTTCAAATGAGCGCAGGTCTCGTTTAAGTGCAGGTCTAGGACCCCTCTGACACCTAAAATCTCATATAAGCGCAGGTCCCTGTATAAGCGTAGGGGGTAGCAGGGACTTGAGATGTATAAGTTATGGGGCACCAACACTGGCCGTTATGGTAGATGCATCCACACACTACACAAACACAGCTGATTAAACAAATCCAGTCTCGTCTTCGTCATACCGTCTTCTTCTACTAGCCATTTCTATAGTAAAGATACTTTGTAAGAACAACCTAGATTTGCCTTAAACCCACAGATCTTACTGCACGTCCAGTAACAGTCAGAGTGCAGTGGGGACAGGCACACAGCCCTATACTGTAAACGTATTATATTTCGCGCTGTACATATTTTCGCGGATTTCGCGGATTTTTAAATCCGCGAAAATATGTACAGAGTGAAAATTTATCCAATGTAGCTCTGTAACTACCATATTTCAAAATCCGCGAATTTAAATCCCAGCGAAATTGCATTTATTAGCAAATCCGCGAAAATTTGTACCAGCGAAAATATGTACGTTTACAGTATATAGGGGCACTGGGTGTTTAAACCTACTTGTAACACAACGTCATGTTTGTTTCAGACGTTCCTCAGTAAGGATGACGTGGTGGCGTCCCTGAGTTCCTTCTCTGGCAGCCAGGGGGCGGCAGTGGTCATCATGATGTCGCTGACCGTGTTGGAGTCAGGAGACCCGCAGAGACAACTAGCCGTGTACTCACAGGACGACAGCCTCAGACAACAGGTAACTACTTACTGACACTCACCCCCTCTGGTGGTACATGTGGTAACTCACCCCCTCTGCAAGCTGGCCCCCAGCTCGACCTATGTTCCCGAGCATCATCGCTGGCACCTAAGCTTCTTGGTGTAAATAGTTCCGAAGTGCTAGGTGTTGTAATACCGTACCCGCCCGTTTTAGCGCAAGTACTCAAAATAGCGCATGTCCCGTTTTAGCGCAGGGTAGAAGAGTGTTCAAAATAATATTAACCATTAAAAATGGATCTCAATTAAGCGCATGTCCTGTATAAACGCAGGGCTTATGGAAGGATGAAATAAATAAGCGCAGGTGCGCTAAAACGGGCGGATACGGTATCATAAATGTAGATGGGTTCCGCGGAAGGAGCCCTCCTCCCCGTGTGGGGAGCTGGGGCCAGCTTGCCCCCTCTAGTGTTATACAGAGGTGGAGTGTCATTGTCAGCTGTCAGTCTTACTCTGAACAATAAGTGTTGTATATTTTACGGAAAATCAAATCAAAACTACTGTCATGAGCAAAATTACTTTCCTGAATGAAATATCAAAACAAATCTTTCTTTCGAGAGTGCTGTGATTAAGCGTTGACACCATTTTCTTGCATCCTGCGCTTATTTAAGTAAATAAGCGTCCTGGATCTGGAATATTTAAAAGTGAAGCAGTACCTTATTGTTGACCTCATTTTAGTTTTTCTATTCCCGACCAAAAAGGCTGCGTTCTGGCTATTTTTAGTTCAAAATCCCACAAAAAGCAGGAATGTGTTTTAATGAGTCAAATACTAATTTGCAGTAAAAATGACACCCAGGCTTCTCAGATGGCCACAGGCCCTATGCAATATGAGGTCCTGTAGTTTTGTGTTAACATGTTGTTCTCAGGACAAGGTAGAACGCACTGACATCCCATCACCGTGTACATGTTGTATTTCTGGTGGTAGACACATTTATTTTGTTAATTTCCAGTATTAGTCGTTGTCGGACCGCATGGAAATGTACACTTTATCATGTCTGTGAACCTTGTGCTAGCTCTTTTTTAGTTTTATATTATTTCAATTTCATGGCATATGAGACAGATATGTCTGTCATATAATATTGGTCGTGATCATACTTCTGAAAGCCTCGGATCTATAGGCCGAACGCCAAAGATGTGTTTTATGATATACAAATTAACAACGATCTCGATAGGCTTAATGAGAAAGATTTGTTTCATAATATACAATTATTAACAGTCTTTCTACTATACGTATAACTGTGTGGGGAATGGTTACTAAGGAGAAATAGGAAATGATACATAAGGAGATGGATACTTAGGAGACTAGCATGCAAGAAATGGGTGTGTTGGAAATTTGTTAATACTATGGAGATGGGTATGTAGGAAATGTTTACTAGAGAGATTAATGTGTAGGGAATGGTTACTAGGGAGATGGGTGTGTAGGAAATGGTTACTAGGGAGATGGGTGTGTAGGGAATGGTTACTAGGGAGATGGGTGTGTAGGGAATGGTAACTAGGGAGATGGGTGTGTAGGAAATGGTTACCAGGGAGATGGGTGTGTAGGGAATGGTTACTAGGGAGATGGGTGTGTAGGAAATGGTTACTAGGGAGATGGGTGTGTAGGGAATGGTTACTAGGGAGATGGGTGTGTAGGGAATGGTTACTAGGGAGATGGGTGTGTAGGAAATGGTTACTAGGGAGATGGGTGTGTAGGGAATGGTTACTAGGGAGATGGGTGTGTAGGAAATGGTTACTAGGGAGATGGGTGTGTAGGAAATGGTTACTAGGGAGATGGGTGTTTAAGAAATGGTTACTAGGGAGATGGGTGTGTAGGGAATGGTTACTAGGGAGATGGGTGTGTAGGAAATGGTTACTAGGGAGATGGGTGTGTAGGAAATGGTTACTAGGGAGATGGGTGTGTAGGAAATGGTTACTAGGGAGATGGGTGTTTAAGAAATGGTTACTATGGAGATTGGTGTGTAGGAAATGATTACTAGGGAGATGGGTGTGTAGGAAATGGTTACTAGGGAGATGGGTGTGTAGGAAATGGTTACTAGGGAGATGGGTGTTTAAGAAATGGTTACTATGGAGATGGGTGTGTAGGAAATGATACATAAGGAAATGGATACTATGCGTCATTTCCCCATGTACGTCTTCACAGGTACGCACTTCTACTTTCGTCTAACAATACGTCTTACAATGACCACCACACAGGTAGCAGTGTTGTACGTGATACACGTGCGGCCATGTACAGGTGAGGTGGTACTGCCCCATTCCTGTCTTACCTCCACACACCTGAGCGTCTTATTAGCTACAGATAACAGCAGCACACAGCTACTTCAGCCACCAGGGTATGTAGCGTGGACGTCACCGCTTCACACATACCTACAGCATTAGCTGCCTAATATACCCAGCAGGGGGCAACACCAACACCCAGGGAACTTACCGTACTTCCCCTTGTATAAGCCAGGGTCCGTGTATAAGCCTGAGCAAGAGGTGACTTAGTGTTGTATAAGCCAGGCCGCGAGTATAAGCCCAGGGCGTGCAATATATACTCAATAAAAATTTAAATGTCAGGCCATAACTCGACTTCTACTTGGAGTACATAATAATTCTTTCGGCTATGTGACCCCTATTTACTCCGTTCACGTCCATAGCCATTTTAAAGAGATATAAAGATTAAATTGGTAAGAAAATGTTACAGTAAATTTGTCGGAATAGTAGGTAATTCTGAAAAGTGGATTGGCATAGAGATTGACGAGTGGGAATGTAGCGAAATATCTGCCAAACGTAGATTGATACTCAAGCTGGGGAATGAGAAGATGACATTAATTATTGGCAGGACTCAGAGAGAGGTATTGAATATTTCACTAATTATGGGGCTACTTGGAAAACCTTGTGTGGGAGGCTTTCAGAGAAATGTGTCCGTTTTAACGTTGTGTAATAGGAGAGGGTTAAAGAAGCGGTCTGAGAGCCGCCGTCAACCCGGCTCATGTCTCTACTGCCGTAAAACCCCTCCTTTAAGACGACCTCACCTTTAAGATGACCCCCCTGTATGTGAAAAAACTTTACAATGGTTTCCTCTTTAATCCTATATAAGAAAACCCCACCTTTAAGACGACCCCCTTGTTGGGAAAAATAAATCCCAAAATCAGGCCGTCTTAAAGGCGGGGTTTTACGGTAATAACCACCAATAACCTGCCTTGCTGACAGACAGACGCGACGAGCATGGCATAATCAGCTGTCTGACTCACATGGCTGTCTGCCTGCTTCCTTTCCGGTCTATCTGCCTGCCATGTTATCTGTCTTGCTACATACCTCTCAGCCTGCTGGCCTACCCGCCTTCTCCCCTCCCTACCTGTCTGCCTCATCGTTGTCTGTCTCCCTCCGTCCCTGCTTAAGTATCTTTTTGTCTGTCAGCCCCCTTCCCTGTCTGCCTGCCTCCCCGCTGCCCCCTACCTCCCGGCCTCCCTGTATGCCCCTGTCTGCCCTGAGGCAACCCTGAAACTGCATCGATAAACGGATGTAATTATATCATATTACGGTAATCTATGAGAAAGGAATATCTCCGACTAGCTGTACCAATCATAATACAGGAAATCTTCCTGATTGCTGCAGTAAAAATAAAAATCTTTGAATTGAATTGAATTGCCCTCTGCCTCTCTCTCCCATGCCGCACGACAGTAGACACACCAATGGGCTTTATGACATAGCTGGTGTTTCAGCAGTAGACCCGTGTGTATTGACATGGTGCTTCCATCACCTGGTGGCACTTGTGCTACATTAGGGTCTGTGTGTCCTGGTGTCCACAAACGGTGCTGGAGTCCTGCTACACCTAGTAAAGTCTCTGATATGTGGTGTGCAGCACGCTTTATTCTACCACTGTCAAGTCTCACCTAGAATCTGCAGCTTCAACGCGAATCAGAACCAGCGTTTATTTTTATACTACAGTATGAAACTAGCAATTTTAAGACCCTCTGTGCAGCTTCTGATTGTTCCATGGTCTAGGTCCGGATTATACGAGGGCTCGGGTTCTATGCAAAACTTTTTGGGATACCATTTGGCAGGTTTACTCTGACACCACGGCTGCATTCATGCAACATGCTGACTCTTTGGGATAGTACGCATCAACCCCGCAGGGTTGGCTTGATACATGAATGCTGCACTGGCGAGTTACTCCCTGCACCCCTGCATCAGGGTGACCAGTGCATTAAGTCACTCTGTGGCCGTTACATGGTTACAGACCATATCACAGAATAGGGTGATGTTCATGATTTACAGTCGCCTTGAGGAGGCAACCCGTCTTATGACGAGCGGACAAACTCATAAATCTCTGCCACTCAATGAGACAGGACTGACAGGGATAGGGCAGTGGGTGAGGCGGTCTGACCTGCCCATCAGGTCTGTGTGTGTAGCCTCGTAACCAGTCCTGGCTCGCATAATGCATTGAATAGGCTATGCCCTTTATATAGAGATGCCACTTTTCCTACTTTTGCAGGAATTCCTACCTTTTCGCTGGGATTTCTGTATTGAATTATGTTAATTTCCTATATAGAATTGACCAAAGTTTTAAGATTTCCTACTTTTTGTCGAACGGGGAGTGGTTGGTATCTCTGTTTATTGTCATGATGCATTCATACCAATGCTGGTAGGATGGTATGACTCTTGCATGCAGCACTGGTGAGTTACTCCCCAAGGCTGTATTCATGAATGCAGCACTGGCGAGTTACTCCCCAAGGCTGTATTCATGCGTCATGGCGTCCTTAAAGGGTTAACCCCCGACATAACTGCCCCCTGGTGGCTGATAAATACATGACGTAACAGTCTAATTACCACTTATAGCTCCAGCAGCAGACAGTGGGAGGACGCTGTACGTCTTAGGCCAATCATCCACTAACTCCGGTTTTATGAGCTCACACGGACAGAAGGTTCTGCCAGTGAATCTGCTGATGCAGTCCCTGCGACTGTAGACTTTTCTGCGACTGTACCTGCAGAAATCTAAAAATTCTGATTTTTGCATGTGGACTCCGTCGTAGTCGTACAGGCATATTGGCAGCCAACTGGCGGCGGTGGATCCCCGCCTTTATAACCTGCAGCAGGCTGTCACTCGGTGACGTCTTATAATCTGACACTAGTCAAGTTTAACCCTGTAATGGTCGCACAGTGTTAATGTGATATGCCCTTTGTTGTTATGATGCAGCCCTAGCAAGTAACTCACAACGGCTGCATACTTGCTTCATGCCGACCCACCGGGGTTGATACACTCCCTGAGGGTCGCTATGATACATTCATTCACCCTGGTGGTCATGTATCATAATGACAAAGGGCAGGTCACGGATGTCCTTAAAGGGTTAATGACTTAGGTGTAGAATGTGCATGTAGATGACGGGTGTAATTGACATCTGCTGACGCTAATGAGGCAGTAGTGGAGTCTGCTACCCCCCCCCCCCCCCCCCCACCATGCTACCTGTGAGACGCATGCCTCTGAGGGAGGGTGGGAATAATTTGGATGCGTTGAGAATTATTTAACCCTTTAATGCGTTAATGCATCATGCCCTTGGTCATCATGATGCATGAATGCAGCCCTTATGAGTAATTTGCCAGTGCTGCATTTAGGCATCATGCGGACCCTACAAAGTTGACACACTCCCAAAGGGTCGTTATGATGCACCAATGCAGCACTGGCGAGGTACTCGTCGAGACACATCAAAATGACAAATGTCATATTTTCATATTTTCTCGGCAGAGTTGATAAGTCACACAGTTCACATACTAGGCTGACCACGCAGTGGGCACAGATCTAGTTCTGCAGAAACAGGTAGTTATCGCAGTCCTTGATTCAGAATGACGATGCTACCTGTGAGGGAGGGTGGGAATAATGTGTATGTATTAAGAGTTATTTAACCCTTTAATGCATTAATGCATCATGTCCTTGGTCATCATGATGCATGAATGCAGCCCTTGTGAGTAACTTGCCAGTGCCGCATTTAGGCATCATGCGGACCCTACACAGTGGACACAGTCCTGAAGGGTCGTTATGATGAACCAATGCAGCACCGGCAAGTCACTCGTCGGGCCGCATTGTAACAACAAATGTCACATTTCCATATTTTCTCGGCCTGCCGTCCTTAAAGGGTAGATAAGTCGCACGGTTCACATACTAGGCTGACCGCGCAGTGGGCAGAGATCTAGTTCTGCAGGAGGTTCTAATTACGGCAGTCTTTGACACCAAATGACGTTAATTAATGCGGCCTGTCACCACCAGGACCGTGTCAGGTGTCTCTGTCTCCCAATAAGGCCACCTCATTCCGTGCCAAGCCAGTCGTGTTGCCTCTACCTAAAAGATCATAAAGAAGTGCTATGGTTAAATCTCCACGATACGCCGACCCCCCGTATAAGATATATAAGGCCTAGTGTCGCTCCTGACCTCCAGTTTGATAGATAATCTCAAGGTAATTCTGTAGCCATCTCAACCGTTTTAAACAATAACTACTAGGATGAGATACCTCCCTTATACGCCGACACCCCACAGTATGTAGAGGTGAGGGGAGCAGCTCAGGGCGGCATCTGCTCACATTAGGACAGAGCACGTCTCAGCTTCTACAGAAGCTCCCCTAACCTGATGTGGAGGGGACTGGGACTGGACCCTGTATAAAGGCAGCATAGGGCTTCAACCCTGTAAGGATTGCATGTGGGCACCTTTTGGGCATAATAGTACTTAAATGAACCATGGCCTTTTGTCGTCAATATTGCATCCCCGGTGAGTAACTTGCTTATGCCGACACAACTAGGGTTGTTACACTCTTGAAGGGCAATGCAACGTCGGCGATTTACTCAGCACATAAAGTGGCAGATTTGAGGTAGGGTGCTGTCCTTAAAGGGTTGCAGAACACCTGGGTGTGAAAAGGGGGGAGCAGACACCCTAGGTAGGTGTGTGTAGAGGCCGTAAGATAAAAGAAACCGTGTTTCCAGTTATCCGACCGTACCCGGGCTGACCCTAGACATTTTTGTCCAATTTTGGATATATCTCGCATTTTAGACACGTTTCTTGGCTATTTTAGAGTTGATTTGATGATCCAGGAGTCGAGGCCGCGGTCGGCGGGTTTGAGAGTCCATTTCTAGATTCCAAACATTAGATTCTAGATTTCGATCTGCCTACCCTCGATTGTTAGGCCTGAAACACATATATTTTGGCCTAAGCTGGGGGAGGGGGCGTGCAGGGAGCACCAACGGGCTTATCACGCAGGGTGGCAGAGTGCGGCCTACAATAGGCTTCTTACCCGACCTTACAACCCTACTCTTGCTGCCCCTACACCAACAGTACTAGTGGGACGAGGGCCGTACTCTGGCCCTTTATAGGGGCGGAGGGGGTTTAATACCCTGCTGTGTTTGCATTCCTCTATCTGCCCTCCCCGCCATACTCCTCCGTTTGCCACCCTCAGCTTCCACTTCCATTCACATCCCCTGTTTCCCCAATAGCTTAACCCTTTAAGGGTCGTAAAGCGGCTTAATGCACTCGGCCCTCGACATGAATGCAACACTGGCGAGTCACTCACGAAGGCTGCATTCATGCATCTATTAAAGTGCATGAAAGAGTCAGATTCAGATGAATCCTCCACAAGACTACTGTGCAGCCCCCCAGTCCCTCACAGGTGGGTGGTGGTACCTCCGCCCCCTATGCCGTTAGGTAGCACTTGCCGAGACTCTAGAGCTGCTCCCTCCTCCATAGCCGCCTCCTCTCACAGAGACTCACACCACTCACTGAGCTGCTCCCCTCCCCCAGAGCTGCTCTCACAGAGACTCACACCACTCACTGAGCTGCTACTCCTCCCCCTGAGCTGCTCTCACAGAGACTCACACCACTCACTGAGCTGCTCCTCCTCCCCTGAGCTGCTCTCACAGAGACTCACACCACTCACTGAGCTGCTCCTCCTCCCCCTGAGCTGCTCTCACAGAGACTCACACCACTCACTGAGCTGCTCCTCCCCCTGAGCTGCTCTCACAGAGACTCACACCACTCACTGAGCTACTCCCCTCACCCTGAGCTGCTCTCACAGAGACTCACACCACTCACTGAGCTGCTCCTCCTCCCCCTGAGCTGCTCTCACAGAGACTCACACCACTCACTGAGCTGCTCCTCCTCACACTGAGCTGCTCTCACAGAGACTCACACCACTCACTGAGCTGCTCCTCCTCCCCCTGAGCTGCTCTCACAGAGACTCACTGAGCTACTCCCCTCACCCTGAGCTGCTCTCACAGAGACTCACACCACTCACTGAGCTGCTCCTCCTCCCCCTGAGCTGCTCTCACAGAGCTGCCTACTCACTGAGCTGCTGCTCCTCCCCCTGAGCTGCTCTCACAGAGACTCACACCACTCACTGAGCTGCTCCCCTCCCCCTGAGCTGCTCTCACAGAGCTGCCTACTCACTGAGCTGCTCCTCCTCCCCCTGAGCTGCTCTCACAGAGACTCACACCACTCACTGAGCTGCTCCCCCTCCCCCTGAGCTGCTCTCACAGAGCTGCCTCCGTCACATGGCGTGAGGCGGCGGTGCAGGCAGCACGTGGTGGAGAGGGACGCACCTACAGACACCTACAGGAGGAGACCACCACTCGTACACTACCACCACACACCTACAGAAGGAGACCACCACGCGGACACACATAGTGCTTACCTGGCTACACACCGGGCTAACCCACACTGCCAGTACCAGTATGGTGACTGGACTGTAAGGGCATTGACGAGTCGGAGTGGCATTCTGAGGAGACCTGTGGGAGTTGAGGAAGACGGATGCCACCACTGTTACAGCCTTACCACACATCTATAGAGGACCTGCTCACCTGGCCGTTTTGTGAGTTGCTCTGGAAGGACTGTCCTCTAAGGGTTGTGCGGCGTCGGACACAGGGACACAGCTACCACCACTGGTACAGCCTTACCACACAGGTACTGCTCACCTGGATAGTCACACTGGACACTGGAGGCCCTATGAGTCGGTCTCTGTGTGCTGGGCAGGACTAGACTTTAAGGGGCATTGACGAGTCGGAGTGGCATTCTGAGGGGACCTGTGGGAGGTAAGGGAGACTACGACTACCACCACCCACCAGGGGAGGGCCTACTCACCTGGCTTTTCACACACTACATACCACTATTACTACATACTACCAGTATGGAGGCTCTCTGAGCTTCTCTGTGTGTGAGAAGAAGGACTAGACTAGACTTTGAGGGCATGAAGAAGTACCTGTAGAGGTGACAAGAGTGGCACCAGTAGTAGATGCCCATGCACTAACCACCTGTGGGGGCCCAGCTCTGCCTCCTGTACCTGGCAGCACAGAGGGTAGAACAGGCCTCCATGAGCCGTGTGTGGCTAGTACCAGGCTTTAACTGCAGGCAGCTGACAAGCGTCTGGAGACAGAAGGAGGTAGAATACTGCCACTTGTCACTACAACTAATACCCCACCCACCTGGAGGTGTACGGGATACAACTACCTACCCTGCTGTGTACGATATATCAGGTGTCTGACTACCCTACTCTGTACCTCACACAGACATAGACTTATGCAGGTAACAGCGACTGGTGTAGGCTGGTACCTGAGACTACAGACTTACCAGGAGATAGGAGTAGGAGTCCAGGACTAACAGGGACCTCGGCCACCACTGGTAGACGACTACCACGACACACCTAGAGGGGCCTTGGGAATACCACGGAGGATGTACATGCCATGAAGGCCCACCTGACACCCACCAACCTGCCACTCCTGGCTCTACAATGACGGCCCAGACCCTGAGCTGCTCCCACTCTGTGTGAGCTGCTCTCACTCGCTCTCAGACTCCCTCCGTGTTCTGGTGTAAAGAACCAGCTCACAGCACCAGTCTGTGAGCAGCTCTAGCCGCCCAGGGTGAAACACCTGTTGTGGAGGAGGAAGAGCAACCCCACCTCACCCACCTACCTAGCAGCTAATAGTGTTATACTAGTGCTGTGTGAGCTGCTCGGTGAGCTGCTCTGCGGGTGTTACCCTATATATAGGCTCATCTATACATAGGCTCATCAGTCATTAAGGAGCATCTGCCGCCGCTGTAACTCACTTACATTCCCACCCACCCTGTATAAGGTCAAGCAGGGTATACCTGCTCCCAGCCTGGGTGCTGCTGGAGGGGTGCTAATACGTGGGGCTGTAACTCACTTACACCCCCACCTACCCTGTATAAAGTCCAGCAGGGTATACCTGACTGCAGCCTGAGTGCTGCTGGAGGGGTAGTAAGACGTTGGGGTTGACTCAGGGTTGTCCTAGTGGCGCGGCCATTACTTAGGCTGGTACAGCCATCAGAATGATGGGCACCAGTTGATATATAACGCGCCCCAAGAATACCACAGTGAAGACTAGGGAGTTACTTCATTGGTCTAACATGTATCCCGCTAGTGGCCTATAGGCAGGTACCTGGTGTATCCCGCTAGTGGCCTATAGGGAGGTACCTGGTGTATCCCGCTAGTGGCCTATAGGCAGGTACCTGGTGTATCCCGCTAGTGGCCTATAGGCAGTACCTGGTGTATCCCGCTAGTGGCCTATAGGGAGGTACCTGGTTTCCCTCTACCACAGACAGCCTTATTGCAGTAGACAGTTACACGCTGTATAACGCCGCCGGGGACGCGGATACACCATGCGGGTTGTGTGTGCACGTATGTGACCGGCATCCACATGACGGCCTGACTACCACCAGGTGTTGACTTGTCCCCGCGACCACCTTGTTTACACTGACACCAGCATCTCAGGCTCTGATGTCGGGATACAACTGGTTTCTGACAAACTATGGTGTGTTAGTGTTTGGTACCCAGCGAAATCTCACAGTTTATTCCGTTGACAGAACTTCTATGGCTGCCCGTACGGAGCCACCTGAGTTATCGCTATACCCCTACATGTCTATCCTACTGGGTGAACTCTAGTGTGGCGAGTTGTCCATGTCAGCCACATTGGGTAAGGGCCTGGTGCCTCCTACTAAGCTGCCTCAGGGTTGTCCATGTTGGTGACTGGCATCTAGAGCAGAAGCTGAGTACTACCAGTATACTATTACTAGTCCTGAGTACTACCAGTATATACCACTCAGTGAAGGCTGCTCGGTGCACGGACCTTACTACTCTACCACAAGTACGACTCATAAAGGGCTGTGCGATCTCACAATCTGCCTCCTCAAACAGACCTGGGCCTTGTATACCTTGTATACCTCACTGCAGAACCCTACTCTCCTAGGTTTCCTTCTCGGCTACAGGTGGCTACAGAGGATACCCGGTATATAAGCCACCTGTCGTCAACTCGAGTTACGGCTTAGACAGCAGGTAGAGTGGAGGACGCGGGAGCAGCTCACCTTGTGGTGCACGGCTCATGCTGAAACAGCTAGCTTGTTGCAAACCTCACACCATGGAGTTACATCTACCTGAAGCGTCTAATACAGGGCAGACACAGAGGCACTATATGACAGAACCTCAGCAGCTGATGCCGCTATAGCCGCACCCCTAGACACGGCTGTATCTGAATAAGGAGACGTTAAACCCCCAGCCCCCCTATATATAGGGCTGAGTACCTGTCCCGACTGCGCCCTGACTGTCGCTGGAGGGGTACCGAGATCTGCGCCTTTAAGACACTGGTAGCGGGACCAGGTGTGCCTACCTGGGGGCTGATTAGAGACCCCTCACCTACACCACCCCACACACCTGCACACCTGAGGCACTATACAGGTAAGTAGAATACAGCAAGTAGCATCCCTGGTAGAATGCAACAGGAGGGGTGTGCTACAGACCACATATCACCCTGAATGCCCAGATGTATACTGTGATAATGCAGCTTATATGTAGTGGATAGATCTAGCATTTGGGATAGTTATAGGGACCCCCCCCCCCTCCTTCACGTCCTGGTATACCACCGCATACTGACACAGGGTTGTCTTTAGGTATGTGTCAGTTCTGGCAGCATTCTGTAAGGTGGCCTAGAACCTCTGAGTATCGCACTGCCTCTCAGGTCTTTAAAGACCGGCTCGTGATACATTCATTCATGAGTGCAGCGCTGGTGAGTAGCTCGTCTCAGACCTGGGGTTGGTCGCGTTGTTCCCCCAGGGCATGTTCCTGCCCATATCACGCTATGACGTACATATCATATAGACGCCATGACGTAGATAGAGGCTGTGACGTCACCGTACAGTTGACCTGGTGACCCCAGCTACACGTCGTGAGTACCAGACGTCACCTGCTGACTCTACAAGACTCAGACTCTGTACTGACCACATTACTATAACCCTGAACACTCTACATGCCGTCATGATACATTCATGCAGCTCTGGTGAGTCTCATGGTGACCCTTCAGGAGTGTATCAAGGAGTGTATGACCCCGCAAGGATCGGCATGAAGCTTAATGCGCTAAACTACTGCGGTCCATAAAGGGTATTTGTATAGGTAGGGATATAAGATACTGCTAACAGGAGTCATGTATTTAATCACTTCGGACATCACAGGGTGAAAGGACGCGTGTACATAGAGGGGTACGAGGTAGTGATGAGTACTGGGGGTAATATAGGTACCAGTCCATGCTCCATGCTATACGAGGGGTGCCTCAGGGCTCTATGTTAGGACACGTTCCCTATATCCACCTATCCACACTAGAACGGGGAATATGGGAGGCGCCGATCCTGCATTTACTGTTGGAAAGCCATACCAGACCTGGACCATATAACAGACATGTTGTGCGGCATATAGATGGATGCTACATGTATATGGGGGTCTCTTTCCATTACTGTGAGTTGCTATACCACAGGGTAGTAGTAGTATATGGAGTAAGGACCTTGTGTCAGGGTCCACCATTGAAGCAGTTTGTATGTCTCCATAGGAGTAAGGCTGTAGCTTGAGCTCGCGTAATCCCAGTGGCCACAAAATTCGGTTCAACATTGAATCAATTTGAGATCAACATTGAATCAACATTGACAACCAATCATCAACGTTGATTCAATGCTCTGTGCCCACTGGGCTATGGAATAGCTACACCAAGTATAGTAGTATGTAACATAAGGGCTTTCCACAGGATCCTTAATAGAGGACATTTGGTGCTAGATCTGATCTATTAACATTTATAGAAGGCACTTTGTAGACTGGGTACTGTAGAGAGACATTTCATTACAGACACTCTGTGTTCCATATATGGACACTTAATTAACTAAAGCCAATATAGTGCTTTTATGTTCAATGTTCCTCATGGCGTTGATGTATGGATGCTTGCCAAGGCTGCATTCACGACAGACAATCAGGCCCATCATGGACAATAGACTATCAAGTGTGTCACGTGACATTAACCCTTGAAATGCTGCATAGTGCATTAATGTACCGTATGGCATGATGCATGAATGCAGCCCCTGAGAGCTAACTTGCCAGTGCTGCATTTAAGCATCATACTCATCTTAGCGGGTTGGTACACCTCCGGAAGGTTGGCATGATGCATGCATGCAGCACCCTCCAGAGCTGCATGCATGCATCATGTAGATGAGGGCATAGCACCTGCTAGTACCATGCGGCCTTTGTAGGGTTGGTGCCTGGAGGTGGTCGAGGTGGTGACACACCTGGCCGGGCGGTACACTGCCAGGATGTCCAGCACTTGTAGACAGGAGATGGAGTTAAGTCACAGTGGGCAGGCAGCGGCCATGGGCGGCTGATGGAGTCATCCTACTCATCAGGGGTTCAGCAACCCAACACACCCTGTCCATTACCTGCCCGAGGTGTCCTGACACCGCTGTGAGGTATCCTGACCTGGCTGCTGTGAGGTGTCCGGCAGGTCACCTGACCACTGTTAACACAAGGGCCGGGGTAGATTAACTGGTTAAGCATCAAATACAGGCAGTCACAGGCCCAGGTCCGGTGGGGTTTAGATTTGCAGTAGCCTTATGTGTATCTATGGGAAAGGTACAGGTAGATTAACTAGTTCAGCATTAAATACAGGTATTCAGGCCCAGGCCCTGTGGGTTATGGATTTCTGGTAACACACTAATTCTTATATCTAGTCCAGTTGCCAGCTTGAAAACCTTGCAGAAACCCCCCCCCCCCCCCCCCCCCCCCCCCGAAGAGGTTATGACTGATTTGGGTACAGGAAGTCATATACTTTCAGAATCTTGACGATGCTCGGCTGGCATCGTTGAGCATTTTCCAAAATTCAAGATGGCGTCCAAGATGGCTGACAAAAATGTTTAAAGTCATAAATCAGTCAATTCTTATGTGATTTGCATGTGTAATACCTCTAAATTGGGGTTTTTGGGCATGCCTGATTGATTAAAAGAGTCAAAAAGTCATTTGAGTAGGTATCCATGGTGATAGCCTGTTTCCATAGCAACCAGCATGCCGATTCTAATACAAAATATATATTGTTTTAAGAAATTTGTCATTTCTCAACACCTACACTCATGTAATATCTCAAATTAAAGGTCTCATTGAGATACATCATTTTAACATAGTGTTAGAGTTGTCACAGGTCCTAGGTAACCATGGCAACCAGAAATCACCAACAATAATGCCTAATGATTGATGCCGAAACATCATCATCCTTACTGATAACTGTGGATGCATGACAGAACAACCAACATGGCCACAATATACTCTGTCCTCAATGTCAAAAAGTCATTTGAGTGGGTACCATGGGGACGCATCATTTCCATAGCAACCAACATTTTAACTCAAAACATGATTTTAGCTCACAATGTATTTTGTATTGAGGAAATTGTCTTTTCTTAACATGATATGGTCATGTGATATCTCAAAGTAAAGGTCTCACTGAGATGCATGATTTTAATACTGTTCCACAGTTGTCATGGGTTCTGGGTAACCATGACAACTTCCCTCTGTGTTAGTGGGGATCTCCATGATGGGGCCATGAAGGAGTAGAATAACTTGCTGGTGGTCTTTCTTGTGATCTTTCCTCAGAGAACCACGTCAAAGGCTATGGTTTGTCTGGCCCTGCCTACAATAGTACATGCCCAGGTTTGCAATCTCCCGCGGCAGATATTACATGGGACACCGGTCTTCCTTCACCTCTGCCAAATCCCTACTCCGTGTTCGCAAATGGACAGATTCTGTCCATTGCACACTTTCTTGAAATATACAATTTCCCATCTATGATTTGATTCAAATATTTGTAGCAAGGTCTGAACATGGATTTCTGAAAGTTACAGACATATTGGTTTTGTTTTTGTGGTGGAATTTGTTGATTTTCCTAGGGACTATTTTGGAGTAGGGATATAAGCAGTGTGTGAAGCGGAAAGGAGAGCAGGAAAGTAGTACACTTTTCCAGACACTTTCCACAGGAGAGTTCTTAGGTTTTGGCAGAGATAGAAAGTGACCGGGGGAGCGGAAGTCTCTGCCGGGGAGATTGCCAGGTATGTAGGACCATGCAAATAAAAGAACGCTTGCTCTCCTCTGAAAAGAGCAGGGTACGTGGCCCGGTAGCGGTTTTCTCCCTCACCTCATAGATGCGGTCATTCATTTCATACATTCTATCATCCATAGATCCAGTCACTGCTGTATTAGGCAAGCAGCATATAAATATCTGTCTCACTGCAAGGCAACACTACTACTATTTGTGGAAGGCTACCTTGCTAACTTGAGATATGTCCCGTGAGGTACTGAATGTACGTCTGGACATTAAACAAATCGATCAATCATTCAAATCTGACCATGACAACTGGAAATCAACAACAATAATCCATAATGATTGACATAGAGGTAGTTCAAATTACCACTCCCACACGCTTTTAGGCACTATGTCTCTCTAGTCAGTGTCTGAAATCCAAATACCCTGTGTCTGCAGTCTTTCATCATCCATGGTAAACACCATAATCTGACCCCCTTACCTCCCTTCCCACCAACTTTTACTGGCCTGACCCTAGAGAGCCACAGGCCTCTTACTCCAAAATCACCACATATACACGTTGAAGTTGTTGACAGAATTAACTGAGGAAAAGTTGATCCAGGGCAAGCACACCATGCGACCCATTAGTTCCAATGCAGTGTGGTTTGTACTGACTAACATAACCTCAAATGAGAATGTCACAAACTAGTTGGCACCGATCCTGCTGTTTGCAGCTAGCTGTTAAGCACTATAAGAGATTTAGGGAGTAATGATACACTGTTGCCAACATACACAAGGAATAAATCGAGGCCCATATAGCAAAATATGAAAAAGGACAGAAAGAAGCTACATGAGAATATCAATAGCCATGTACACCTCAAGCATCAAAAGGGGCATTCAGCCTTACATGAGAAAGCTTTCTGATGGTTTCATTGACAAGTTACTGCCATGGCTGTGAACTGGAAAAGGTCATAAATAAGGGAGGCAGATTCAGTTGACACAGAAGTGTCAATGGATCAATTGGAACCAATCAGGCTCTATCGATCTTGATTCTCAAGAACTGAGAAATTCAAAGACTCCTCTTTGATCAGGAGAATACAGCTACATGATAGAGCATCACAAATGAACAAGCCAATGCAATCATGACCAATCAAGCTATGACCTCTGTGTAGTAATATCAAAGAATACATGTCATCTCTTATGACACCGGTGTCTTTATTCTGCTAACCTGAGGGGGTGCTATGTCTTCAGAACATCCAGAACAAGACCCTCTGCTATTTGACTGGTCTTTGCATACAGCAATGAAGTGTGTCATCCCCACACCATTGCCAAATGTGATTCATATTCTTCCATCAACTATCCTCAAAATGCTTTGCTGTAACTGTTCTTCCTCAGACCATGTTGTTCATGGAGATGTTACTTGCTGATGATCATGCTTGATTGAACTGCACAGATATGTGGAAATGTCAGATCATTGATTCACCTACTTAGTGTCCCATCCAAATGACGCTATGGTGGACAATCTGGAAGAGGGAACCATTGTAGATGACCATATTGATTGTAGTATTGGCCGTTGTATTCAGTGAGATAGTGACTGAAGCCATTATTGTATGCTACTAAGCTAACCATCAAGCAAATAGTTACTTACTGTTATAGCATTATACATTTTGTATCTGTATAAGGTATGTCAGCAGACTGGAGTTATTACACAGTAATGATACACATCTGCATGTTCATATGTTTGTGTATTGCTGATATTGAACAACTATACTGTATCATTCACTAGCTGGCCAGGCCGACAAAGGGGCTGGCCAGGCTGACAAAGGGGCAGCCAGGATAACAAAGGGGCTGGCTAATAATGAGTGCACTATAGGAGGACTGGCAGGGTATGAGCTGCTTTAATGACTGTTGTAAACATCATAGATTTATGGGAGCTCTGAGGATGCATCTTATAGACACCACTAATATGACTTGTCATCACGCCATAGTCAGGAGGCTTGCCAGCAGGTCCCAGATTCAGAATGTTCAGCAGAAAATTATTTTTCGTTACCATAGTAGCAGCATCAATCAATAACATGTTAAAAGATGTGAGTTTTCAAGATCTATGATAAAAAGTGCACATTTGGTAAAAATCATAACATGAAATCGAAACTTTCTGCATATAAGCATATTGGTTGCTATGGAATTGACCCGTCTCCATAGATAACCACTCAGGTGACATTTTGACATCAAGCAGAGAATCACTATCTGGTGGCCATGTTGGTTGTTCTGTCATGTATTTGCAGTTATCAGTGAGGATGATGATGTTTCGGCATCAATCATTAGGCATTATTGTTGGTGATTTCTGGTTGCCATGGTTACCTAGGACCTGTGACAACTCTAAAACTATGTTAAAATGATGTATCTCAATGAGACCTTTAATTTGAGATATTACATGAGTGTAGGTGTTGAGAAATGACAAATTTCTAAAAACAATATATATTTTGTATTAGAATCGGCATACTGGTTGCTATGGAAACACGCTATCACCATGGATACCTACTCAAATGACTTTTTGACTCTTTTAATCAATCAGGCATGCCCAAAAAACCCAATTTAGAGGTATTACACATGCAAATCACATAAGAATTGACTGATTTATGACTTTAAACATTTTTGTCAGCCATCTTGGACGCCATCTTGAATTTTGGAAAACGCTCAACGATGCCAGCCGGGCATCGTCAAGATTCTGAAAGTATATGACTTCCTGTACCCAAATCAGTCATAACCTCTTCGGGTTTTTTTATTGCAAGGTTGCAAGGATAATTGCTCCCTGGCAACTGGACTAATCAGCAAGCCTTGTGCAGAAAAAGGCACCTTTTCAGGGATCACTGCTTACTGTTTAATTTGTCATGGGGATATAGAGTGATGGAAAAATCAAGGTGCAAGTAATTCATTCAAATCAAGCAGTCCCAAAAGTAAGAAAATATGACAGCACATAGCAAGAATAATGTCAGGAATGAAGTCAAAAAGCTGTGTACACGGGGAGGCATTAATCGGCCATGTGCTGACGGCTGGGATTGACCATCAGTCACTGTTTGTTGTCACTACAGGCGGTAAATGGGCAGTCAGTGGGCAGTAAGTGGGCAGAGGTAACTCAGTCAGCCGCCGCTGTCTGCTGCTGATCACTCTATACTGGCCCTGTATTAGTCCCAGAGCCCAGGTACTTTTAATTTCCTTTTTGTGACCAAAAGGTTTGAAGACACTGTCTTATGTAGAATTTTCTGCTGAATTCAAAAATCCATTTCTTACAAAAATCCGATGGTGCGTTTTTCCAATATGGCCGCCCAAAGTAACGATCGTCATCTTATTCAAAAATGACTTTCTTCACCCTTTGGACTTACATTTCTACCTACTGGAGCTATCTAAATCTATGTTTTTACTGGCCAGTGACCTAATTATCTTATTTTTGCATTCATCAGATCAATACATTCATGAATTTCAAGATGGCGGCCATTAAAATGGCAATTTTTGACAATTTGAACTAGTATACAGGAGGCAGAACTCTGAAATGTTAGCATGTGAGGTATGGAATGTTACATGGTAGCACACATGTCAAACTTGGCGTATGACCTAAACTGATCATGTTTAGGGTAATGCTATATACACAAATAACATTTCTAAGAAATAGCGCTCGATAAAGGCGGCCATTACAGAAATTCACAACTTTGGTCATATCTTCGTAAATAATGATGATATACAGTTATTTAAAGTGTCTATATCCACATTTTCAGGGTTTGGGAATTCTATAAGAGCATCAAATTTTTCTTTCCTGTACATTTTATGTGCCTGGTTAGGGTAGCCATTACTGAGAATTACAATTTTTGCCATATCTTTACAAATAATGGCGATAGACATTAATTTGAAGTGGCTACATCCACATTTCCAGGGTATCAGCAGATGATGGGGGCATTATTGATGTTCTCATTGTCATACCTTGCATATTGTCAGTGATTTCAGACCTTTTGATGACCTATTTTCACCAAATTGTTTCACAGTGAGTGTTTCCCTCACATGCAATGGCCTAATTAGCACAGCTTAGAACTGTATTTCACCCTTGACGGCCAGCCTTCAAAACATGATTTTCACTTTAACCATCAGCCCTGTCCAATGGTAATCGCAGTCACATCCCTGTTAATTTCAATTAACACAATGCCACCACTTAAGGTTCAAATCCTGCAAATGACGTGTGTAATCTCCACATTTTATACCCAGATCAGCTCGATCCCTCATGACTTGGTGAAGTTCCATACTTTATCTAGTCCTAGAGGTTTCAACCTTCATTCCTTACAAAAATTCCAGCCAACATGCCTTCCAAATGTCCTGTCCTCTCAAGTTCCTCCATGCCTCAACTTTCTGAAGTTCCCTTCTTTCAAGTACCTACTCTCATAAATTGCTATCTATAAACCTATCCAACTCTCCAACACTAAAAATCCTTCCCTTTTCACTGGCAGTCATCTATGTCCCACTTCTCAAAGTCTCACCTGCTCAAGTCTTACAACTTGATACAACACTCAGAAGTCCCTTTATTCTGGTCCTCTCCTCCTCCAGATCCCACCCCTTTGAAAAGTTGTTAAATTCAAAATGTTGCTTACGTCTTACCCTCTACAGTGCCAGTCTATACAGTAGGTGACTGCAACTCTGAGCTCATGTCCAACCCTCCTACTCTCAGAAGTTACAACTTGTCCAAGCCTCCTTCCATCACCTGTCCATCCACTTTTCCCACCATGGATGCATATGCATGCCTCCCCCTTCTGCTACCTTTCACCCTCCCTTACCTGTCTATCATCTGCCTATGCCAGTAAACTATCAACTAGAATGCCTCATCATACAGGGATTTAGTTGGAGAGTAGAACACATACTTAGTGGCAAAGGGTGGACAGTGGCAATGTAGGCCAAAGGGGGGTGACACAGGGGGAGGGGAGAGAGCACAGGGGGAAGGCGAGGACACATAGGGATAACAGAGAAGAGGGGGTAGGAGGGATGACACAATTGGAGGATACAGGGTGGAGTAGACAGAAAGTTGGGGCGGCACATCTCTGACAGGGGTTGGTGGGATGGCAGGACACAATGATGATTAGGTTATACATTTGTAGCATGGGAACTTTTGTAAGGAATGAAGGTTGAAACCTCTAGGACTAGATAAAGTATGGAACTTCACCAAGTCATGAGGGATCGAGCTGATCTGGGTATAAAATGTGGAGATTACATTTGCAGGATTTGAACCTTAAGTGGTGGCATTGTGTTAATTGAAATTAACAGGGATGTGACTGGACAGGGCTGATGGTTAAAGTGAAAATCATGTTTTGAAGGCTGGCCGTCAAGGGTGAAATACAGTTCTAAGCTGTGCTAATTAGGCCATTGCATGTGAGGGAAACACTCACTGTGAAACAATTTGGTGAAAATAGGTCATCAAAAGGTCTGAAATCACTGACAATATGCAAGGTATGACAATGAGAACATCAATAATGCCCCCATCATCTGCTGATACCCTGGAAATGTGGATGTAGCCACTTCAAATTAATGTCTATCGCCATTATTTGTAAAGATATGGCAAAAATTGTAATTCTCAGTAATGGCTACCCTAACCAGGCACATAAAATGTACAGGAAAGAAAAATTTGATGCTCTTATAGAATTCCCAAACCCTGAAAATGTGGATATAGACACTTTAAATAACTGTATATCATCATTATTTACGAAGATATGACCAAAGTTGTGAATTTCTGTAATGGCCGCCTTTATCGAGCGCTATTTCTTAGAAATGTTATTTGTGTATATAGCATTACCCTAAACATGATCAGTTTAGGTCATACGCCAAGTTTGACATGTGTGCTACCATGTAACATTCCATACCTCACATGCTAACATTTCAGAGTTCTGCCTCCTGTATACTAGTTCAAATTGTCAAAAATTGCCATTTTAATGGCCGCCATCTTGAAATTCATGAATGTATTGATCTGATGAATGCAAAAATAAGATAATTAGGTCACTGGCCAGTAAAAACATAGGTTTAGATAGCTCCAGTAGGTAGAAATGTAAGTCCAAAGGGTGAAGAAAGTCATTTTTGAATAAGATGACGATCGTTACTTTGGGCGGCCATATTGGAAAAACGCACCATCGGATTTTTGTAAGAAATGGATTTTTGAATTCAGCAGAAAATTCTACATAAGACAGTATCTTCAAACCTTTTGGTCACAAAAAGGAAATTAAAAGTGCCTGGGCTCTGGGACTATATGGGCAGCAACGTGCTTCAATGTACCATGTCCATATCTTAGTATGTGGCACGGCGAGTTATATACTAGCAAGGTCAGATGTGATGTTTAGTTCTTGTCCAGAAAACCAACAACTTGAGCTGTCAGCAATGGTGTTACCACACACACACACACACAACACACACACACACCCAGTGGTAACGCCGTCAGCGCTGGGGGGTAATTGTCACTCTACCATTAAGTAGCTGAGCATTGATGTTTAATTAGGACGGGGAGCGGGGGAGGAGGAGGGGGGGCTGGTAATGAGAAGATGGAATAGCCTCCAGCGCTAAAGGCACCAGCCTCTACCACGCGTTAGTTACGCACAAAGAGACAAAGCCAACAGTCTGTGACTCTCCATGAGGGAAACTAACAATCTCCACACACCCCTTCTCTATGCCTACTGGGCCAGCTTGGGCTGAAACATTGGGAGAAATTCACCACCAATGGCCAATAGCAGAGCATGCAGCACTGATGTGCCAATAACTGCAGAGGTAATTTCAGTAATGATGGTGTGGTCAGAACTTGTGCCGCTTAGCTCTTTAAGGACTGCATGATGCTTGTAGGTTCACTTTCATTTGTCATCGTGATGCACCGGCGCATTACTGCTCCCAGGTGCTGCATTGGAGCTTTCAGGTGTGTATCAAACCTGTAGGGTTGGCATGAATGCAGCACTAGGGAGTTACTTGCGAGGGCTACAGTCATGCGTCATGACGTCTAGAGGGCCCCATGCCGCACTTAAATGGTTAACACCTTACAACGTAATATTGAAGGTCATACGAAGGGTAGTGCTGATAATGACCTGCGTGACATGACGTGGGAAAGCACGGTCCTGCTGGCACCGTTTTACCTTCCACAGTACTCAATCAAGGCAAAAACATTGATAATTATCTATATTGATGTAGGCAAATTACCCGAGGTATCCTGCCAGCCGTATGGGTGAGCAACTGTAGACTTTGCTGCTGCAGCTCCGACCGTCCTGTTACTGCAACATAGCAGCAGGTTTACACTGAAAGCACTCCGCTATAATGACGCACGTCAAGTACTTCCATCATACACGACTCAAGTTGTTGTCTCATGCAATCTAGCCATAGACATATGGGGCTGATATTGCCTTGGAGATATGAGTATATTCAGGAGGGTGCCAGTGCAGAATAGGACCAGCAGTAGGTCTCAAGATGTTCTATACTTATTAATGTTCAGTCTGGCCATCTTAAGTGAATGTATAGTAGGTGGAGGTATGATGTTTTCTTCTTATAAGTAGTAGATATGATACAGGCTCAGTCTCATGAGTTTGTAACAGTTGAAACGTCTTTGACCAGGTGTCGTCTTTGACCGGCGTCGTCTTTGACCGGTGTAGTCTTTGACCGGGTAGGGATTAAAATGAAGAAAAAAGTAGTATATAGTAAAGAAATTTAAGCTTCAACTTCTTCATGTAATAAACAGTCTATGGTTGTTTTACCCAATTTAAAAAAGATATTTTAATGCACATATTAAGGGTCCCTTTTGGGCTTTTTTTCTTCAGCCGGTCAAAGACGTCACTTGGTATTTTACTTAAACTTTAAACAGCTTATTATTATTATTATTGCATAATACTTTAAACAGCTGCACTGTCCAAAGTATTATGCAATAAGAAGTGCCACCAAGTACATTACATCATATACATATAAAATATTTTTAAAAAATGGAAAAAAGAACTTTTCTATATACCCGGTCAAAGACGCCGCCGGTCAAAGACGCCGCCGGTCAAAGACGCCGCCGGTCAAAGACGCCGCCGGTCAAAGACGACGCCGGTCAAAGATGACGCCGGTCAAAGACGCCGCCGGTCAAAGACGCCGCTGGTCAAAGACGTTTCAACTGTTACAAACTCATGAGACTGAGCCTACAAGTGACTTGCTGTATAGGTGTTATTAGCCAAGGACAGAGTAATTGTCCAAAGCCCCAGCTGTACACTGCAGTACCTAGTGCAGTGTACAGGGCACCAGGTGGAGCTGTGTGGAGGTTATACAAGACCTGGTAACACACTACGTAGGTACAACTGTGTACCTAGTTACCTGCCCCCTGGTGGCTGCCTCCTCACCTACTCCCCCCGCACCCCGCGACCATACAGCTAGCTGGATGTCTGCAGGTTGAATGAGGACTGACGACATGTATAGAGCAGATGACCGGCTTCAGAAAAGAAGGCATTCCTTCAGATCTCTCTAGGGCAGACAAGATGACAATGCTATAGAACTGTAACTAAAGGAGACAAGATGGCTGCCACAGAAAGCAATGCTATAAACTGTAACTAAGGGAGACAAGATGGCTGCCTACAGAAGGCAATGCTATAAACTGTAACTAGGGGAGACAAGATGGCTGCCACAGAAGGCAATGCTATAGAACTGTAACTAAGGGAGACAAGATGGCTGCCACAGAAGGCAATGCTATAAACTGTAACTAGGGGAGACAAGATGGCTGCCACAGAAGGCCATGCTATAAACTGTAACTAGGGGAGACAAGATGGCTGCCTACAGAAGGCCATGCTATAAACTGTAACTAGGGGAGACAAGATGGCTGCCACAGAAGGCCATGCTATAAACTGTAACTAGGGGAGACAAGATGGCTGCCTACAGAAGGCCATGCTATAAACTGTAACTAGGGGAGACAAGATGGCTGCCTACAGAAGGCCATGCTATAAACTGTAACTAGGGGAGACAAGATGGCTGCCTACAGAAGGCCATGCTATAAACTGTAACTAGGGGAGACAAGATGGCTGCCTACAGAAGGCCATGCTATAAACTGTAACTAGGGGAGACAAGATGGCTGCCTACACAAGGCCATGCTATAAACTGTAACTAGGGGAGACAAGATGGCTGCCTACACAAGACAATGCTATAAACTGTAACTAAGGGAGACAAGATGGCTGCCTACAGAAGGCCATCCACCACTACCCGCTATGTGACACAAACCTTCCCTGTAGGTGGCACCACTGGCCTGTAATCACATGACATCCGCCGTGTGTAAGCCCCAGGGTATTCTGGGAAGAGGTCAGAGGTGGCGGTTAGAGGTCACCTTTGACGTGTAGTTAGGCGGGAATGGTGACGATGACGAGGGGATACAACTAGTGTAGTGGTACGTGGTAGGTGGGGGCATGTAGTAAGGTATGGATGGGTGCTTTGGTGAGCATATTGCAGGGGTATCCATATTGTCAATGTGACATCCTTATCTTTCTGAAGTAACTGAGGACACAGTTTTCACAGAGCATGGATGGTCATTAAACAATCCATTTACCCAAGTATAGATGAGGAAGAAAAAAAACAGTGAACTGTGTCATTATGTGGATCACCTTTCCTTCCACAAATCAAAGCCCAGATCCACCTTAGGGTAAACAGAAATCCTGAAAAAAATGTCGGTTTTAATCAGACTGTGACAGAAGACTCACGGCTTCTTTATAATCAGATTTCACCACAAGATGATTTACCTAATCCCTTGAAGCACAATGTCCATGAATAGTTTACAGCACAGCACAGCCCACTTCTCAGTACTGGTTGTGGATATAGGGTCTATTTCCAGTGTGCTCTGAGGCTGGTTCTACATAGCCACACCCTGCCTGTTACAGCATGCCACAGGCTCTCTTACTGAGGGATCCCATATATACACTTATTGTATTTACACCAATAATCCTCCCATGTCCATAGCCTTGGGGGGATTACATGTATCAACTAAGAGGTTAGATAAGATGTGATGAAAAGCTGAGGTATCTAATTGAATTCATGTACTATATATAACAGAGCCAATTTGTACTCTTTGTTCAGTCTTTGGGTTTCATGAATATATTTTGAGCATCAGAAATTCTTTTTAGGAAGACATGCATGTATAAACTGAAAACTCCTAGAGCAATACTAATACTATATCCATTGACATGATTAAAACCATCACCATTGCTATAGAAAATACATAGACCCATTTCCATTTTGTTGTGACCCAAATGTAGCCCAAGGCTGAGACTTGTAGATTGATTTACTACATGTTAAGTAGAGGTACAGGTGGCATATTGGCCTCCCCGGTACTAGAACCAGGACTGTGTGTTGGCAGTTGACGCAGTGCTAATGGCCAGGTGCTGGTGGAGCAAATTGAATGTAGCAGATATCAATATGGTATTAGTGGGTGACATGGCCGTGGTATTAGTGTGACATTGCGGTGGTGGCCGTGACGTGTAAGTGGCCTCGGGGCATGTTCCGCTCCCTCGTGTACACCACCATTCCACCACCGCCACTTTTGGTCATTGGCAGCCTCTAACCAAATGCCTGCTGTAATAAATTTAAGATTGTGAGGATTAGCTTTCCAGCACTTCATTGATGCATCATGCTGACCCTTCTGGCTCCTCTCATAGGGTCAGCATGATGCATACATGCAGCCATGGCCAGTTACTCACCAGTGCTGCATCCATGCATCATGAGGAGAAAAGGACATGATGCGTTTCCATATAACCAAATACCTGCTGCAATCAATCTAAGGTTGATTCATCATTGCGTTAAGCATACCAGTACTTCATTGGTGCATCACACAGACCCTGCTGGAGTGCATCATGCAGTCCCCGCCTCCACCACATGCAGTCAGCCCACATGGACATTATAACACTATAGTCACTGAAGGACTGATGCAAACTGCTCCCCCCTCTGTTTCTGCCAATAGCCCCCTTGCCATTCTGCCTAGTGAGAGATATATGTAGGTATTATTTAGCATGGTAACACAATTCACACTGTACACAATTCAATTACAATGTCCCAATTTGCCATCGTCATGAAAATTGGTATCATCACCACATGTGTATGTCTACAGTGTGATATACATATTGGATGATGTAGCTTTCCTTTTGATTGTCCGGACCTTCCCCTGGTACGTAGTTGTTCACCCTTTCAGACAATAGTTTGTCAAGGAGGAACAGCATTGTAGACAATGGGTGAGGGATCAATAGAAATGGAACCTCCATGGCAGCCTGAGGCTTCAGGGACTTCTGCACCACTACACACCAATCAGGACACTCCTACACCCCTGTCCTACCAGCTACTGTAAATTCTCGCGTAGAAGCCGCGGCTAATACGAGGGTCAGATCGCTGGTGCGGCTCATAGATCAGCCCAACATCGGGGTGCAGCTTATACACGAGTTTTAGCCACTATGGTACAGTACTAAATGTTACCATATTCAGATTGCCAGTGCAGCTTATAGGATCAGCCCAAAGTTGTGGTGCGGCTTATACGCGAGGCAGGCTTATATGCGAGGTTTTACGGTACATGCCTCACTGCTGTGTGTATGGCTGCAGAAAAAGTGTCTATCATGATACAAGGTCACAAGGTGGCCTTATCTAGGCTGTACGTTTCTTTCCGTCATCTGAATTACCAGATAATTTACATCTTCACAATGATGTGTTCATCTTTAGCTGGCAAGGAATATACTAAATATGACCTGAGTGTGTGTTTGATTATTCCTGGTGTCAGGTAGCCTGGAACACACCTTTTTATGTTCTTCAGCCTGATATTGTAGATTGCCTGAGGTACCCCCCCCCCTCCCCGGCCCGGTACCACCCCCAGGTGGCAGCACTTTGATGTCTGATTGCTGCTCATCTCCACTTCTACACATTCCCTGACTGATGACAGCAAGGCCTGGGGGAGGTGGAGGAGTGAGGGAGAAAAGGAAGGGGAAATCAACTATAGAGGTGAAGTGGGGGGGAGCACAAAAAGGGAGGGGAGGGGAGGGGTACTTCTACCAGATGGATGGAATGGGATGGACCCAGAGAATGGGAGCAAAGGGGAAGGGAACTGGATGAGGGAAGAAGGGAGGGCTCAGAGAGAGGATCGGGGGAAGGGAATTAGAAGAAGGAAGAAGGAGGACCCAGAGAAAGGAGCGAAGGGGAAGGGAACTAGACGAGGAAAAAGGTGAGGACCCATAAAAGGGGAACAAAGGGGAAGGGAACTAGACGAGGGAAGAGGGGAGGCCCCAGAGAGTGAGGGCATCGGTAAGGGACGACGGAAGCTGGGTGAAGCAGTATTGAAAGCGGCATGAAGGCTGTGATTTCACAAAGCCTGATTTCAGACCCCACCTCCCACTACGTCTAAGACGGGGAGCGGCGCGTACTACATTACGGAAGCCAACGAGACTCCTCCCCTAATGCTGAGATCTAACCTCCACCCAAGGTCACGGCACCCAAGGTCACCATGCTGGTGTGCACTTACACCAGCCTAGGAAACCGAAGCAGATTTCAGCACTCTCTCTCCTCTACTCCCAACAGCTTCCAACATTGCCAGCTGTATCACCCTCTAAGTTCCCGTTATATACATTACCAGCAGCTCCGCTGCCGGAGATATTGGCACGGGAAAATCGTGGAGACAGTGTTTGTCTGCCCTACTATACTGCATGGTGGGAATGCCTTAGCATATCGCAAATAGGGTCGGAGTGGCGTAATATTTTCAATCTCCAACTGTGAGTCCAAGGTAGAACTTATGATGGGGCCAGCTTTGGGCACAGTGCATCACTGGGTAGCGACCTGTTTTACTGGTATGTGTAATTATGGGAAATATGCCTGCTGGGATCGATCTAAATCATCTTATCTATCCATAAGTTGGTGGGGACATATTCAACCCACAATAGCTCTGTGACAGAGGCCCCAGTGCTGTACATGCAGTCATGTCTCTGTAAACCGGCCACCTCCGTTTCAGAAAAAATTTGGCTGCTTAGTGAATCAGCCGGTTCTCTGAAGCAGGATAACAATAGATTTCAATGGCCTCAATCAAATCTGTTCCATAAGATACATGGCTGATAAGAGAATTGACCGACTTATTGAACACCAATAGGCCTGTATGTATATATATGGTTATATGGCGGGGGTGTTGTTGCGGGTATAGGCCTACAGTAGATGTAGTTGGCGCGGTGGGAGGCGGTCCTCTGTAACGGGTGGAGGTAGTAATGAGTTCCCTGAGTGATGGCTTCCTGTATTACCACCTACTGGTACCTGTTTATGTGATAACCCTCTAAGGGCAGCCTACTGTTAACCCTCTAAGGGCAGCCTACTGTAGACCCTCTAAGGGCAGCCTACTGTAGACCCTCTAAGGGCAGCCTACTGTTAACCCTCTAAGGGCAGCCTACTGTTAACCCTCTATGGGCAGCCTACTGTTAACCCTCTATGGGCAGCCTACTGTTAACCCTCTAAGGGCAGCCTACTGTTAACCCTCTATGGGCAGCCTACTGTTAACCCTCTAAGGGCAGCCTACTGTAGACCCTCTAAGGGCAGCCTACTGTAGACCCTCTAAGGGCAGCCTACTGTAGACCCTCTAAGGGCAGCCTACTGTAGACCCTCTAAGGCAGCCTACTGTTGACCCTCTAAGGCAGCCTACTGTTGACCCTCTAAGGGCAGCCTACTGTTGACCCTCTAAGGGCAGCCTAGTGGTCACCCTCTAAGGGCAGCGTACTGTTAACCCTCTAAGGGCAGCCTACTGATTACCCTCTAAGGGCAGCCTACAGTTGACCCTCTAAGGGCAGCCTACTGTTGACCCTCTAAGGGCAGCCTACTGTTAACCCTCTAAGGGCAGCCTACTGATTACCCTCTAAGGGCAGCCTACTGTTGACCCTCTAAGGGCAGCCTCCTGTTGACCCTCTGAGGGCAGCCTACTGTTGACCCTCTAAGGGCAGCCTACTCTTGACCCTCTAAGGGCAGCCTACTGTTAACCCTCTAAGGGCAGCCTACTGTTAACCCTCTAAGGGCAGCCTACTGTTAACCCTCTAAAGGCAGCCTACTGTTAACCCTCTAAGGGCAGCCTACTGTTAACCCTCTATGGGCAGCCTACTGTTGACCCTCTAAGGGCAGCCTACTGGTAACCCTCTAAGGGCAGCCTACTGGTAACCCTCTAAGGGCAGCCTACTGTTAACCCTCTAAGGGCAGCCTACTGTTAACCCTCTATGGGCAGCCTACTGTTAACCCTCTATGGGCAGCCTACTGTTGACCCTCTAAGGGCAGCCTACTGTTAACCCTCTAAGGGCAGCCTACTGTTAACCCTCTATGGGCAGCCTACTGTTGACCCTCTAAGGGCAGCCTACTGTTAACCCTCTAAGGGCAGCCTACTGTTAACCCTCTATGGGCAGCCTACTGTTGACCCTCTAAGGGCAGCCTACTGTTAACCCTCTAAGGGCAGCCTACTGTTAACCCTCTATGGGCAGCCTACTGTTAACCCTCTATGGGCAGCCTACTGTTGACCCTCTAAGGGCAGCCTACTGTTAACCCTCTAAGGGCAGCCTACTGTTAACCCTCTATGGGCAGCCTTCTGTTGACCCTCTAAGGGCAGCCTACTGTTAACCCTCTAAGGGCAGCCTACTGTTAACCCTCTATGGGCAGCCTACTGTTGACCCTCTAAGGGCAGCCTACTGTTAACCCTCTAAGGGCAGCCTACCGGTAACCCTCTAAGGGCAGCCTACTGGTAACCCTCTAAGGGCAGCCTACCGGTAACCCTCTAAGGGCAGCCTACCGGTAACCCTCTAAGGGCAGCATAGTGGTAACCCTCTAAGGGCAGCATAGTGCTTTAATGTATGGTGCGCTTCTAACAACATGGCGAGCAGCTCTGTGCCGCTTTAACAACATGACACATGAATACAGCCTTGGCACCAAAGCCGATACAGCGCCACGAGTAACTCACAATAGTGCAGCACCAAAGCCGATACAGCGCCACGAGTAACTCACAATAGTGCAGCACCAAAGCCGATACAGCGCCACGAGTAACTCACAATAGTGCAGCACCAAAGCCGATACAGCGCCACGAGTAACTCACAATAGTGCAGCACCAAAGCCGATACAGCGCCACGAGTAACTCACAATAGTGCAGCACCAAAGCCGATACAGCGCCACGAGTAACTCACAATAGTGCAGCACCAAAGCCGATACAGCGCCACGAGTAACTCACAATAGTGCAGCACCAAAGCCGATACAGCGCCACGAGTAACTCACAATAGTGCAGCACCAAAGCCGATACAGCGCCACGAGTAACTCACAATAGTGCAGCACCAAAGCCGATAAAGCACCACGAGTAACAAAAGTCCTGTAACCCTCTACCACCAACTGCTACCTCTGTACCTGTTAGCCCTTTAATGACAGCATAATGCTTTAATGCATGATGTGCTTCTATTGACATGATGCATGAATGAATGTGGCCTTGGCAAGCAACTCGTCTCAGCTGCTTGACACTTGGTTGTACCAATAGAGCATCACGAGTAACTCACAGTGCAACACCAAAGCAAATGAAGTCCCGCGGCATCAAGCCACCATTAGTGTGTAATTACTACACTCCGCCACCATATGTGTGTGTGTAAAGTGGTGGCAGTTGTTGTAGTGTGACATAAGGGGGTGATGTGACGCAGGCACCCAGAGGGAGGTCTGGGTGAGAGGCATTGTACGAGGTCCGCACCACAGTAGTAATATCATGTGCCTCGGTGTCATCAGGGCGGACAAACCCAATCTCACCCATCAATAGCATGTTTTGTAATTATTCATGATATACACCAGAAATATATATATAGAATATGCTCTTCGTGCTTGAGATATATTTGAAGACTCTTCTACCTCTGGCTCTTATATAAACACCCGGCACTTAAACGCTTTGGTGCAGTAGTTTCTTACATTCTCGGTGGGAGGGTGAACATGCCGTATCATTCAATGCCTCCATACCTCCATACACAGTACCTGGTAGGGTGGAGTCTGTTGTTGTAAATGCTACAGGAACAGTGATAATGAGGGCAGGAGGGTGTGTGGTGAGACTATGATGGGTAGGAGGTGTATCCTGTAGGATGGCAACCATAACCGGGTAGCGGAGCAGGACGGTGTAATTAGGGTGTAACACGAAGGCCGCCCGCAGCCATTCTGGTTATCACAATTTGTAGTGGAGGAGTCCAATTCCATATATGCCAATTAAGTCTGGTGCATCTATAAATATATGTGCCAATACAATCCCATATAGCAATCTAATGATACACATTGTCACAAATGGATTTATATAATGTGATGATGAAGTCTCCCTGAGCCAAACTTGGGGTTTTACTCTACTTAGCTATGTGTGTCATGGTATTACCATGTAACAGGCATATATATATATATATATATATATATATATATATATATATATATATATATATATATATATATATATATATATATATATATATATATATATATATATATATACCTTATAGATTGGATGCTCCTTGGGGGGGATGCGGACCACCCTTTTTCTTTGGCTGTCCCCAATAAAAACTGTTTATTGCCCCTCCTGCCATGTTATTTCATTGTCTCCATTGTACATTACTTGTTGGATTGCTTATAGAGGATTCAGATATTTGGAGACTTTTAACTGGATTGATTTTGTATGTTTTTTCTTGGTGACTAAAACAGCACCAGAGACCTGCAGTAGGGCTGAGAGTGGAATCTGACAGCCCATTGTCCCACCGAGATAGACATGGGACATGTTCCCTGAGTGACCTGACATTACTGTAGTCACTAAGTGGTAGACCTGAGAGTACCAGGCTGGTAGATCTGGCCGCACGCTCTGCCCACACCCCGCCCGCAACTACCTGTAACAGAACCTTTACAAATATGGTCATCTGCTGGTATGTCAGGGTGGGGTTAGGGCCGCTTTAAGATGCACGGCTATGTACATGTCAATCTGAAAAGAATACTGACGTACGGGTCTTGAAAAAAGTCTCAAAATAGGTGATGTCATTTGCGAACATTACCTGGCAAGAATTCTTAAAGCTTCATCTGCATTTGTTGTCACGATGCACCAATGCATTTCATTGGTGCACCATGCTAACCTCTTGCGGCGGTTGGCATGGTGCATTAATTCAGCCCTTGCTAGGTGCTCACAAACACTAAATTCATGCTGACAAAAGGACCTCATAAAGTGCTATGCTCCCTTGAAAGCATTGATAATGGTACCAAACCCAGCACCAATCCCTGCAAGGACAGAAAACCACTTTGTGTTCAAACAGCAATGTCATGACTTCCTTTCCTTTGGTTATCCCTAATAAAAGAACAGCTCTCTAAGATTAGGTGGACAGTCACTTGTAATCAAGTCCTAATTCTCAGGTGGTTCCAATTTTAATTCTGAGGCTAGGCTGGGTTTTGTACAGAGGCTCTACCCTAAGGCCTGCTTACCTGGCCTAACCCCAGGTGAGCTCAGTGCGGATACAGGGAATCCTGGGAAGGGCTCAGGTTTACGGTAACCATGGTAATAAGGTAAATCCTGCACGTTAAGTGTGCGGCTAGTGTATCAGCCACCTGGGTCCTACCACTAACACAGGCTGTAACCATGGTTACCACACAGTGTGTTACCATAGTAACATGACAGCACAAAGGAACCCTGCCTGCCTGTTACAACATTACCTGGGGATAAGATGCTGAGGTACCAGTGGAGGCTGATACAGGTGAGGGCCTGAGGCAGCTCTAGTATAATACCTGGATAAAACACCCAGCAAGCTTATCCAACAGATCAAATGGCTTTTAGGGCTTTACAGATAAAAAGAAAAAATATGATTAGAACTTGCAATTTGAGACCTGACTAAGGACTTTACAAGGCTTATGTCATGTCTGTTAAACATGGTGCCTGCTAAGTAGTATAGTATGTATCGGAACGGGACTATAGTTAAGTACTGTTTATTACTCAATCGACATGCAGCCAATCAGAGGCCTCCATTTGGTCACGTGACCGGAAGTGACCTACTTAGGGGATTAGTGGTGACGTCACGTGACCTAGTTAGCCAATCAGAGGCCTCCATTTGGTCACGTGACCGGAAGTGACCTACTTAGGGGATTAGCGGTGCATTCTGGGTAACCCTGCAGCCAATCAGAGGCCTCCATTGGGTGACCGGAAGTGACCTACTTAGGGGATGGTGCATTCTGGGTAACCTACTGACCTACTTAGGGGACCGGAAGTGACGTCATATGACCTAATTTAGGATCACGTGATCGGAAGTGACCTGATGAGTCACGTGACCGGAAGTGACGTCACACGACTTAATGGCCAATCGGAAGCGACCTGATTGATCACGTGACCGGAAGAAGAAGAAGTTTTTTTTTTTTGTTTAGGATCCCGTGACTGGAAGCGACGTCGTCACATGAGTGACGCTTTAAGAGACTGCGCGACTTACTAGTAAAAGAAGCCGTATGATAATAAAAACACAACAATATTTTCTTTTAATTTTTTTTTATTTTTTTTTTTCAATCTTGATAAACACTCTATTTTTGAAAAGATGCACACGCTTATTTATTTTTTTTTTTTTTCATATCTCTAAAGGACTCGTTGTCACACCGTCAGAATGCACGCGACGCTTATGATACAAGTAGCGCACGCCGTCTTTCTCTATGGTGTAGGTGACCATTTTGTTTCGCACCACTTTGAAATTTCTATTTACAGCAATGAGAGTTTTTCGTTGGCGAAGAACATCCAAGAAGGCGTCTGGTTCCTGGGGGTTTTGTTTCTTCTGTACGCCTTTTGCACTCCATTTTTTGGATTTTCTTTCACCGGTGTCGCTGACTCGATCGTAGCAAATGTAAGTCTTAGGGTTGAGACTTAGGATCCCGTCACCTTCCCACTCCGCTTTCATGAGCCCCGAAGTTCTCAGATCGTGAAGGTACCGTCTCTCACAACATCCGCCGGGCGGCGCACACCATTCTCGCACTCTTTCCGTTTTTGTCTTCACGAAAAGCTCTAAGTGCTCGTCGCACACCGCTGTCGGAAGCCACTTTCGTTTCTCTCTGAAGTACGTCTCTCTCAGGCGAGGTTTCACTAGGTCATCCAACGTGACACCGCTGAGAGCCATGTAAAGACTGTCGGTGTCCATTTGACAAAGGGCATAATCGCGCCGATCGACGAATCTATCCAAGAAGTCGTATGTGAACTCTAACATTTTCAACTTCGCGTACTGGTATACCATGAACCCTATCTGAATAGGGAGGTTGTTCTTGACCGTTTTCGGTTGTAGTTCGACTTCAAACAGATCGGAAGTCAACTCGGACGCCTTTTTGAAGCGCCACGAATTGGCCAATAGTTCGAACTTCCGACTGTCAGTGTATCTCACCGCCGTGTGTTTTTCTTTGTTGCAGATTGTTTTACCGTACGTAGCGTTTCCCATTAACTTGTAACAGTCTGACAGAATTTTCTCGTTCTCGTTCACGTCGCCACGTCTTCGCGCCGCCGTCACTTCGTCCGCGAAACCGGCAAAGGAGCGTTTAGGTAGGTATTCTACCACCAGCTGCACTTTGGTGACTATCAAACCGTGCTCTAAATACCACTTGAGAAGCGGCGTTCTTAAGAGAATATTTTTTCCGTGGTAACTCCCTATCAGACATCTCTGAGGCGTGCTCAACAGCTTTTCTTCCTGCGCAAAGTCTGACATGTGAGGGCCTATGTCCGATTTTGAAACGGTCGCGTTCTTGAAAACGGGGGTCATTTCTTCGAAGTACTCTCGTAGGTGAGGCGGCGTAGTGATGTCCACTTGAACTAAACCGAACATT
The DNA here is from genome assembly GCA_947462335.1 of Harmothoe impar. Taxonomy (NCBI): domain Eukaryota; kingdom Metazoa; phylum Annelida; class Polychaeta; order Phyllodocida; family Polynoidae; genus Harmothoe; species Harmothoe impar. The sequence goes on along the minus strand of OX381705.1, from coordinate 108,290,915 downwards.
TTCTCCTCTTTCACAGCGGAAAGGATGTCGCTCTCGCTCATCGCGTTTCGAGACACTTTCAAAGCGTCAACCTTCCAGCGTTGTTGGGAGGCCTTGACCCGCTCATCTCGACGCTTCATCTCTCGCCATTCGCACTCCCACACGACGACCAGCTTGTAACCTAACGCTTTCAAGTAAGCGCTTACTCTGGTCGTTCTGTCGCGTCTCTCCTCTCTCAGTGAAGCGCACTGATATCGGTGCGACGGTATGCACTCGTGAGCGTGGAACCAACACCCGTGAAACTGGAAAACCGTATTAGAGGCCGCGTGAAATCCGTCCACGCGAATTCTCCGACAGCCTACCGCCATCTCGCCGCCGTTCAGAGCGTGGCGCAGTTTCACGTCGCGGTCGTGCTCTACGAAGCGTAACCACTCCAAAGCGCTGTGAGAGTTTCTTTGCCTGATTTCGGGCTTGAACTCGGTCTCGGGCCGTCTCACCGCGTAATAGCCCGTGCAGTGCGCTTCGCTCATGCAGCGCAAGTACAGAGAGTTAGCGTCTAGTCCTAGGATGTGTTGGCACGGTCTCGCTTCTTCGCCGTACTTGTGCTCCCTTATCCGCGTGGTGCCCTTCTCGTGAAATCTATGGAAGATGATGGAAGGACCGCCGACTAGATTCTCTTTGATCAGAGCGTGGAGGACGGCGTCGAACTGGGGAAACGTTGTGAACGCGTCTTCTAGGTTTTGGAAGAGGAAGCGTAAAGTCAAACCGGCGAGAGAAACTCCGTCTTTCAACATGTCGATGCCGCGATCTTGGAAAAATTTAGCGTGATTTTTCAGAGCTTCTATGAAAGGTTTCACGTCTTTGTTGTTGTAGTGGATCAAGTAGTCTTCCATAGTTTGCATCTTCTCGTCGGACCAAACTTTCTGACATGCGGCGTAGTCGGATTCGGACATCTTGACGCCCGTCAGCTCGCTGTCGAAAGCCGATCTCGGCGGCAGCGTTCTGTTTGCCAGTTTCCTGGTAGACGTCATCCATTCGTAAGGAAAGTGACCTTTCTCTTCGTTCCTGGTGAAAGCTCGCAAATAGGTCGCGTAGTTGTAACCGGGTGCCAAATAGTTGACTACGTCCAAGAAAACCGTGTGCTGTGTGTAAACCGCCAAGTATTGATTGCTTCTCTTTATGACGCTGAATTCTTGGTTTCTTCGGTCTCCGGAGGCGAAGAACGAGTGAAGGCGTATTTTGATCAGGTTCAAGTCGTAACGCCCCGAGTTGAAGCCCACCACTGGAGCTTGACGGATGTATCTCAGAAGACGCTTCTTCAGTTGAACTAACGGGTGTCTGGTCTGAGCCGCAGCGAAGCCGCCTGGAGAAGGGGTGGTGAACGTCGCCTCCTCCAGCAGGAGAGCTTCACCTATCGCCGCATCTAACTTCGCTAACGTCGGTCGGTAAAGTTCTAGCACAGCTTCCCCGATCGCTTTGGCGTTCTCGTTTATGTGATTTAAAACTCGGTCCAACAAGGGGTCGGAATCTGCGTCGGACGCTCTGACGAAGCAGACGGGCCCCTCCCACCCCGGAAAGTCGGATGCGACGCTAGCCGACAAAGGGACGTGATCCCACAGCAGGGACACGTGCTCCGTCGACGGTTCTTTGCACGGTCTGAAGAAAGCCTCGAAATCGAAGGCGATCTTGTAAGGGTAGATTCCGGAATGTCCGTCGGGGGGAAAAATGGAGAAGTCTGCTAGCGCTTCGAAAATCGTTCTCGAATTTTGGTAGATGCCACCTACGTAGCGCAACTTGACTTGTCGGCAAGAGGAAAGCTGGTTCCTGTGTCTCTTCAGCAAGAACTCGGTGGTGAACGCCGCCTTACACTTGCAACATTCGTATATGCCCGCGTACGCGTTGAAGTCCGTGACGAGAGAGACGTGCAAACCGCCTTTCGCCGTCAGGTGTAGGTTGACTTTACCTCGGGCGGCCACAGTTCTGGAAGGCGGTCTGATCAGAGTAACGCGTCTTCTCAACTTCCGCCCCGGCACTTGACGCGACGCGGTGTAAACCGCTATTTGTACGTCAAACAAGTTCTCTAACGCGGGTAAGTCGCGGATGTTCAGACCCGGAAAGGATTCAGGTGTGGCAGCGGGACAGAACTGACGTAACAAATCTGAAGCGCGCTTGCTGGTGTTGTATAAGTGAAAGGAAATGCAGCGGAAGATGCAGAGGTTGTCCTTGTTGGGAAAATCTAACACGCCGCTTCTCTTTCCAACTCGACCGGCCTGAGTGATCCTACCGCCTATGGGGAATTCCCCCGGTCCCATGTAAACGCAGATGTTCAAATTGGTAGGAAAAAGAACGTGCCACTTGGTGTCAGCGTCGCAAAGTTTCCGTACCTCCTCGCAAGCGACGGTGTTTTGCATCTTTGAGAGGAGCTCTTCCAAAGTTTCTGAATTAGTTACAGTAGGGAGCGGTTGTATGAGAGTTGCGTTGTTCTGGGAGGCGTGGAAGTAGCGCAGTTTGCTCTTGTCTTCTCTGTGTTGTAACAGTAAGCCTACCGAGAAACCCACTTTGTATCTGAATCTTTGTGTCAAGTGAATGCGACGCATAGTATCTACAGCGTCACTCAACTCGCCGGTTGGTAGCCTGAAGTTTGTTACACTCACGCGAGTCCCGTGCATCCTGACGCCCGTTTGTATCGCAGGCCAATTCGCCGTGAACGTTTCCTCCCCGTTCGGTACAGCACATATGCGCGGAGGGACGGTCACCCCGTCCAGAGATTCGCGTCGACAAGCGCTCTTTCGGCAATCCCCTTCGCCGCATAGAGGGCAAAACTTAGCTACTACTCTACAATTTTCTACGTGTCTCTCGTGGTTGTACGCTCTTTTAAACATTTTGAAACACTTTTCGCATACGTACTGTGTCATGTTTTTTTTCACTCGGTTACCAACTACTTAGCCGTCTAACTATCTATCTATCTATCTAGCCATCTATCAATCTGTCGTCTATGTAACTATCTTTCTGTCTGCTGTCTGTGTATCCGTCTGTCTGTCTGTCTGTCTGTCTGTCTCATACAGCGTACGTCAAACGCTGTGTGTGTGTGTGTGTGTGCGCGCGTGAGCGTTGAGCGTCTCTCATTCCGAATCTATGCCGAGATATTTCAGAATGATCTCTGTTTTGTCATCCAACTCTTTGAGCGCTCTGGCGGACAGCGTCACCCCCTGCTGTGTGGGTTTTTTGTCAGGACCTTCGTACTTGCGCACGTGGACGAGGTTCTTACCGCTGTAGTAGCTCACAGCTGCGTACACTTCGCCCGCCTCATCCAGCACTGCGAACCAGGGGGTGTGATTAGGTTTTCCTTGCGCGGCCGCTGTGTCGCGTATGCGCACCACTGCGCGGATATCGGCGATGCGTGCTATGAGCTCGCGCAGCGCGTCGGCCGTGAAGTGCACTCGCTTGCTTCTGGTCAGAGACGCCTCTTTCACCTGGCCGTCTTTTGTGTAGCGCGGCCTCCTAGACAGTCTAGCCACGTCCTCCCAGATCTCCAGCGTCAAAGCTCCGTCTAAGCAGAACTCTAACCCGAGTGTTTTCTCTGCTTCTTCTCGTCCATCTCCTTCTTTTTCTTGTATTTTTCTCTTCTTAGTGGGCCTTGTTGTTCTGGAACTCACCTTAGAACGTTTCACACCCGCAGGATGAGTAACACCATCAGCGTGAGCTGAATCAGCAGCAGAACCGATAGCAGGAGCAGCGTCAGCGCTGGTGGTATCGGAGGTCTCGTTGTTGGAACAGCGCAGCCACACGCCGTCCGTGCTGTGTGTAGCGGTAGAAGATGAAGCGCCGCCGCCGCCCTCGTAAGGTGGCGGTGAGGGCAGTCGCCACGGACCGGACGGGGGGGCGCTAGCAGTGGAGGAAGTGAGGTCGAAAGGTCGAAGAGGGAAGCCGAAAAACGTACCGCTCACCCCTTGCCCTTCGGGTTCTTCGTACGCCTCGTCGTCAGCGTCGTTCTCTGTCTCACCCTGTTGCTGCTCCTCCTCCTCCTCTTCTTCTCGGTTCAGGGGCTGAGTGTCCGAATAGCTGTAACTCTCAGCGCGAGCGGCGTCGAGGGCGTCCGTCGATATAGTGGTGGAGGAGAGGGGCTGTGCAACGTGCGGCAGGTCATCAAAGTCATCAACAGTAGTGGGGAGGTAAAAACCCGGTTGCCAGTACTGCGCTGTGCCAGGAGCGTTGTCGTCAGTAGTAGTAGCAGTAGCAGCAAGTGCAGCAGAAGCAGCCGCAGCAGGCGCAGCCGCAGCAGACGCAACAGTAGCAGGCGCAGCAGCAGCCTCAGCAGGCGCAGCCGTAGCAAGCGCAGCAGTAGCAGGCGCAGCAGCAGCAGCAGCAGCAGCAGCAGCGGCAGGCGGGACGGCGGTAGCAGCGGCAGCGCGCTTAGCAGCAACGTGTACCGTCGCGAGTGTAACAACGTCGCTAGCACGACGACTGCTACCAGTAGTACTACTAGTACTACTACCACTACTACTACTACTGCTACTACTAGTGCTACTGCTACTACTACTACTACTACTACTGCCGCGAGCGCTCGCTACAGCAGGAGGGTGATAAGACCAACCGGCTGCGGCGGTAGTCTCATGTTCAGTAGCAAGAGCAGGCACTGACGCTAAACGAACGCTGTTCCGCGTAGTCTTCTTGTTCTTGAACGCCGCTAGCTGTTGTCTTTTGCTCATGGTGGTGACTGTAGAGAGCAGCAAAAAAAGAATGAGTGAGTGAATGGAGGTTTCCAAGCCCCTTATATACGCCTTCTCGCTTCTAGAGCTAAGCTACTTACCGACCCTGTTCAGCTGCCGCCGGCTGGCCGGCGGCCATTCACAAAGAGAAACAAAAAGACATAAGGCATGACGTTTTCAGCTGGATCCCTTTCCCCCCCCCCTCTTTTGAGAGATCGACTGTGATGATGAGCTAAGCCGCTTACCACCCTGTTCAGCAATTCAACGCGCATTAGCTGTATAAAGGGTTAAGCGGTTGCTGCCTGCCGTCGACTGACCGGCGGCGGCCATTCACAAAGACATAAGGTATGACGTTTTCAGCTGGATCCCTTTTTGAGGGATCCACTGTGGTGAGCTAAGCCGCTTACCACCCTGTTCAGCCATTCAGCGCGCGTTAGCTGTATAAAGGATTAACGGTAACGGTGATGAGCTTACAGTGTGTATACAAAAAAAAACTACAGGAGGCGTGTGGCGTGAAGCAGGACCCCCCTAAGACGAACGTGTCTGTCTGTGAGTAGAGGCGTGTGCATGTGGTGAGCGACTTAAGTGTAAGACAAAAATCGCCACCTCCTGCCGTGGTGAGTAGACCGGGCCGGCCAGGCGGGCGGGCGGCCGGCTAGTTCAATAGGGAGGGGTGACAGCTGCCTAAGGCTGTGCATGAAAAAAAATCCGATTTTCACCTGACCTCTGACGTTTGTTACAATGAATGTCAGAGGGAGGGAGACGTCCTCGGGTAGGGGGTAGGAGGTATTAAGGCTATGAGTGAGGAAAAAACACCGTTTTCAGCTGGTCTCCACGGATAGCGATGCCACACCCCCTCGTCATCTAAGCTCTTAAGGAGCGGAGCGGCTGAAAAAGCGTCATGCGGACAGGGTGCTAGACAGCTGGAGCGCTGTTGGAAATGGGATTAAACTCCCTCTGTATAAAAAGCTCTCATTTCTGTTGGAAAAAAAACATATCACCTCTGACCCCAGTAACGGCTACTACCACCACCACCGCCACCACCACCACCGCCGCCACCGCCGCCGCCGCCGCCGCTGCCGCCGCCGCCAAGACGAGACGAGATGGCTCAAGCTATTCCACTTTCAAGCTCGCCTTCACCGCCCGGTGCGCCTGAAAAAAAGTTAATGCGGCTTGACGACGTGAGACGCGGCGCGAGGCAGCAGACCGATGATGGGGAGACCCGACAGGTAGGACAGCGGCGGTTAGCCTATAGCGACGCCTTGCTTCGTCAACTAGGTAAAGAGTTGAGCGGCTGTTGGAGAGAGTTGGGCAGTAGCTTAAAAGTCAGCGCCGCCCGTATGGATGCTCTAGTAGAGCGCAGTGTCAAGACACCGGAGGAGCTGTGTACGGCGATGTTCCGAGTGTGGTGGGGTGAAACCCCGCATCGTCATAGATGGGGCGAGCTCGGTCGCGTCTTCACCCGCATAAGACGCATGGAACTGTTGGCTCAGTGGATGGCCCTTCTCCACAGACAGGGGTTGGATTTCGAAAACCCCGACTCGCGCGCGATGCATAAGCACTTGGGCACCCTCGGCAGACGTCTGGGTAGCAGGTGGAAAGAGGTGGGGGACCATTTAAAATTGTCGCCTGAGAGGTTAGATAAGATCGCTGAAGAATGCGAATACGGAGGAAGTCCCGCTGAGTGGGCCTTCCGAGTGTTGAAAATGTGGCAAGATGAAGCTGACGGCGCCGGCGGTACGCCTTTTGAACTCCTTCGAGTGTTGACTGAGGACATGGGAAAGTTTGGCCTCGGCATCGCGATATTACTTGACTTTATCAAGCAAGAAACAACGAGAACGACGGACATGTGAATTGTTGTGTTTTATTTTCATACGTCTTCTTTATTAGTAAGTAAAAAAAAAAAATATCATAACAATTAAGACGCGCGATCTCTTAAAGTGTCACTTCCTCCAGTCGCAGCTGATCGCCTCATCGCAGCACGTGATAAACAAAAAAAAAACGAAGAGACACGCTTCTTCCTCTCGAGAGGAAGAAGCGTGTCTCTCGATTGAAATCTTTTTCTTTTCTTTTTTTCTTAAAAGAGACAAACACCCCTTAGAGTGCTCCCCCACCCCCCTAGAGTGCCCCCCTCCCCCCTCCCCCCCTCCCCCCCACTACCCGCCCCATGCATCCTAAAAGCGCCCCCCTCCCCATGCATGTTAAAAGGGCCCCCCTCCCCCCCTCCCCTCCCCTCCCCCCCTTATACACTCTAAAGAACGCTTCTACCTAGTTCAATAAGTCACTTCCAGTCGCTCGTAAAACAATAAAAAATGAAAAAAAAAACTTATATCGTAGTGTTTTTTATTAGTTTACCGAAAAAAAATAAGAGACTCGCCTCCTCCTCCAAAAAAAAAAGATATCACATTTTAAAGCCCGTGACCCCTTAAAGACGCTCATCTCTTCATTAAGTCGCGTGACGTCACTTCTTCTTCTTCTTCTTCTTCTTCTTCTTCTTCTTCTTCCGGTCACGTGATCAATCAGGTCACTTCCGGTCACGTGATCCTCAATGAGGTCACTTCCGGTTGGCCATTAGGTCATGTGACGTCACTTCCGGTCCCCTAAGTAGGTCAGTAGGTTACCCAGAATGCACCATCCCCTAAGTAGGTCACTTCCGGTCACCCAATGGAGGCCTCTGATTGGCTGCAGGGTTACCCAGAATGCACCGCTAATCCCCTAAGTAGGTCACTTCCGGTCACGTGACCAAATGGAGGCCTCTGATTGGCTAACTAGGTCACGTGACGTCACCACTAATCCCCTAAGTAGGTCACTTCCGGTCACGTGACCAAATGGAGGCCTCTGATTGGCTGCATGTCGATTGAGTAATAAACAGTACTTAACTATAGTCCCGTTCCGATACATACTATACTACTCTGCTACCTGGAATAGCCTTCCTGCCATCTCCATGGTTATTGAAGGGTTCCTCTGCTAAGGTATATCTGTCTGTATGTGTGACCCCTCCCCCTCAAACACACCCACACCAGGTTCCTTAACCCCTACATCAGAGGCGGCTACCACAGCCCGGTCAGAGCTCCAGGTGTGGCTGTTTACCAGATTCCAGCTTGGGTCGTACTGAGTGGAAATAGGGAAGGAGTGAGGAGAGGGGTGAGACATCTCCGTCCTTCCCCTGAAGAATTTGTGGTACAGCTGGCATTTTTAACGACAAGTAGAAATACCATTTCCTTAAACCCCACCGCCCTTATATATAGGGCTGAGTACCTGTTCCGGCTACACTCCGACTGTCCATGGAGGGGTACCGAGATTTGCCTATTTAAGTATTGGCAAGTGAAATACACTTGAGTTTATGTATGTAATAAAATGGATTTCTTCCCCCGGGTGGAGGTTATGGGATCTCTGAACAACCCGCTGTCAGTGAATGGGCCTGTTTGCCGCCTGCCTGTCTCATTTAGAACCACCTTTGTACACTCGTTTGTTCACAAATTTACAAATGGGAAATTTGAAGCGCCTCATATTTCCACCTACTAGTTATTTGTATTTTAGTTCAATACGTCCGCATGTCAAAGTCGTTATTTTATCAGCAGGCACACTAACTGTTTGTACATTAGGTGGCATCTTCATGGGGACCTTTCTCCAGCATTAATTTCAGACAAAAGCACACACTTCACTAAAGGAAAATTGTGATAATTGTCAGTCTTTGGTACTCATTATAGAGAAAATAGTTTATCATCAAATGCTTTTGTGTTGCGATTTTAAAATGCTAGGACAATTTGAAAGCCAAACATATGTAAACAACTTTAGTTAAATCCACCTTTTAACAGAATTGTTTCACAAAGGCAGTTCCAATTGACAATAAAATGGCAAATTTTCTAGATTCCGAGTCAACTTCAGAACATCCCTACCATTGTCACTCTGTTTTTATCTCCATATGAATAGAAATATGAACAAATCACAAGCCTGCAGTGAAAAAGTATGAGCCATCGGACACTGAGCACTGCCCCTGCCGGTTGTCATATTAGCTGCCCATGAAGCTCTTTCTGCTGCTGCCTCAGTTTGTTCTCACTCCTCTCCCCGACCGGTCAATCTACGTTAGGCAGACATTTCACTCCAGTCCATACCCGTCAAATTCAATTGAAATATGTGACTGAAGATCTAAATATGAAATATGAAGTTATAGGCTTATCAGTTACTTTTATTTGATATAAATTTTAGATTATTATTATTATTATTATTATTATTATTATTATTTATTTTTTTCGGGGGAGGGGGGGAGAGGGTACAGACAGTGTGTGGTGCTGGTAGGAGCGCAGCAAAGTAGTACCCTTTCTGCCCTTCCTCTACAGGAGAGGCCGCCTTTTGGCCCTCCTATCCCAGAAGATTTCTTATAAGGCCGTAGCACAGGGCAGAGATGAGCCAGGAAATCTCCGCGAAGGGAGATTGCCACTCATTCTCTGTTCCCGCCCTGTCTACCCCCCTCCCTGCCTGCCCCATTCTCTGTTCCCGCCCTGTCTACCCCGCTCCCTGCCTGCCCCATTCTCTGTTCCCGCCCTGTCTACCCCCCTCCCTGCCTGCCCCATTCTCTGTTCCCGCCCTGTCTGCCCCATTCTCTGTTCCTGCCCTGTCTACCCCCTCCCTGCCTGCCCCATTCTCTGTTCCCGCCCTGTCTACCCCATTCTCTGTTCCTGCCCTGTCTACCCCCCTCCCTGCCTGCCCCATTCTCTGTTCCCGCCCTGTCTACCCCCCTCCCTGCCTGCTCCATTCTCTGTTCCCGCCCTGTCTACCCCCCTCCCTGCCTGCCCCATTCTCTGTTCCCGCCCTGTCTACCCCCTCCCTGCCTGCCCCATTCTCTGTTCCCGCCCTGTCTACCCCCCTCCCTGCCTGCCCCATTCTCTGTTCCTGCCCTGTCTACCCCCCTCCCTGCCTGCCCCATTCTCTGTTCCCGCCCTGTCTACCCCCCTCCCTGCCTGCCCCATTCTCTGTTCCTGCCCTGTCTACCCCGCTCCCTGCCTGCCCCATTCTCTGTTCCCGCCCTGTCTGCCCCATTCTCTGTTCCTGCCCTGTCTACCCCCCTCCCTGCCTGCCCCATTCTCTGTTCCCGCCCCGTCTGCCCCCTCCCTGCCTGCTCCATTCTCTGTTCCCGCCCTGTCTACCCCCCTCCCTGCCTGCCCCATTCTCTGTTCCCGCCCTGTCTACCCCCCTCCCTGCCTGCCCCATTCTCTGTTCCCGCCCTGTCTACCCCGCTCCCTGCCTGCCCCATACAGACTACACACAGCCCCAGACACCCCAAGTGCCGCCTCAGGATGCTAACCCCACTGCTCTCCTCTCCGCTCCCGCAGCTGAAAACCTCCTTAATTTCCTTAATTAGAGACGTGTAAATTACTCAGCCGCATTCCTAATGAGCCCGCTGACAAATGGAAGGTCCTGCAGAAATGTCCCCAGAATACACTTCTTTTAATTCTTAAATGATGTCTTTTTTTCTGCTTGATTGTATTTCTTGAGGTTATAGGGAGGCAATGATTAATGGGCGTTGTTTGTGTTAGATCAGGTTAGACAGTGTGTGACAGGGTCTTATAGCTGCAGTGACAGCTCTGGTGGAGGCTGACACTCAGTCTAAATGTACAGGGGAGACAACTCAACTAACCCACTAAGGGCCACATGATGCTTTAATGTACTGTGCCCTTAGTCGGCACAGCACAGCAAATGACAAGTGGGGTGCATGTAAGCATCATATCGGTTGATACATTCCCGATGGATCGACATGATGCCTGAATGCATCAGTGGTGGTTAGACTCACCCGGGCTGCATTAATGCATCACAACGAGGGGCATAAAACAGAAAGGGTTAATAGCAGTATTCAGATTCTGACAGCTGCCCGAGTGACAAAAGCCACAGTAGCTGAAGGTGCCTCAATATACTCCCTCACAACCATCATGTAGCCTGGTGCCACGTCTTCATGAACAGGCGGGAAGGGAGGCAGACAGACAGGAAGGGAGGCAGACAGGCGGGAAGGGAGGCAGACAGACAGGAAGGGAGGCAGACAGGCAGCAAGGGAGGCAGACAGGTGGGAAGGGAGGCAGACAGGCGGGATGGGAGACACACAGGGGGAAGGGAGGCAGACAGGAGGAAGGGAGGCAGACAGGAGGAAGGGAGGCAGACAGGGGGAAGGGAGGTAGACCGGGTAGAATATGATACAAGGCAGGTAGAAAGCGAGAGGAAAGACAAAGGGTAGAGATTGAGGTAGAGAAAGAGGGAGAGAAACAGATCACTCAGGATAGACAGAGTGATACAAAAGAAAGGCAGGAAGAGAAAGAAAGAGAAATGGACAGCTAATGTGGCCATCTGTATAGGCCACATATTCCCGATACAGGATATCTACTGTGTGTGGTTGAGAAGGTACATTTTCCCTAACCGGTTTAAGTTTCTCTGCTACAAGGGACAGGACGGTGTCATGTCTAGGATGTCTGGTTGGTGAGGATCAATGTCACACAGCAATCTCCAGGGGGAGATATTTCACTCGACACAGTCATCACTTCACCTCTGCAAAAACCTTACTCCATGCTTCGCCAATGGACAAATTTTGTCCATTGCACACTTTGATTCAAATATGTAATTTCTCATCTATGATTCGATTCAAATATGTCCATGTATAATCAAACAACAAATTGTGTAAGTTATAGATCTGTCAGTCATGTAGAAAATATATCATCATGCCCAAAAGTTGTTTGACTCCTCTTAAGTATTAACCTGGGAGGTGGGGGTATTAGAACTTTACCTGTAAGTTTGCCATTCCACTGTAGTATAACTAATAACTCATTGGTCTTATACCACAGCGGGCACGGAGAACAAAGATTTCACACCTCTTGTATACTGTATACAGCTAGTGGCATAAAGTAGTTATAGGACTAGTACCAATCTGTAGGGGGTATTCAGTGAAGGAGCCTATAAGCCTATAAGGCTCCTTCACTGTATTTTGCGTGCAGATTTGTACACGTCCTATAACTACTAGGCTACTTAAAAACCATCTCGTGTTGCTAGAAGCTGCCCAGACAGGTAAAAATAACTTCAATTAGACCTGTTTGTACTGCAAGTTGATACCAAACTGCAGATTTTATAAGGCTTATATCGAAGTGGCAAAACCTTGTTTACTGTCGCCTACCGTGGGTTGTATGATATTCTGTAGATTTGTTACCCCCTCTATGGTCAACGACCTGAAAGGTGTCTATCATATCTGTGCTCTGTGAATATGCTCTACAAGTATGGGGATGCTTTATGCTGATATCAGAGGGCCCTACAACAGCTAGGTCAGAGGCTGAAGTGGCGTTTAAGTTCCCCATATGTGGAAAAGGTGTGAGTGAGAGATGCAGGAAATGTAAGATGTGTGGAGGGGGTGGACTAGGGGTGTTGGGGGGGGGGGGGGTGTTGAATCTTAATACAGCTGTCAGTCATACAGCTTGGTCGGAGACTGAGGTGTCCTTAAGATGGTCATATTATATCATACTGAGTGAGAAAAGGTATGAGTGAGAGATGCAGGAAGTGGAGGGGGACTTTATCCTGGATCTTCTCTAGCATGCCTTATGGGGAAAATTAAGCACTTCTTACTATTTGATCCAAGATAACCATTGCTTCACTGAAATTTATCAAATACCGTAAATTTATATAAGCCGAACACACGTATAATCCGCAACCCCCCCCCCCTCAATTCGGGACAATCCTATAAACAGCACAGGTGATCTGATTATGGTGTCTTTAGTGTTGTGCTGTAGTAGCAGAAACTCTTGTATAAGCCGCACCCTGACTCTGGGCTGATCCTATTAGCCGCACTGGCAATCTGACTTGTGCACTCACCATCATCTGTGATATAGGGCACTAAGCAACCATTTTAACCCAACCAGCCCAACATGATTGTAACTGAATGATCACTATCCATCCAAAGGATGAGAACTGTGTCGCCTCAGGATGCCAGCCCCTCCTCTCCGGCAGCCGAAAACGTCCCTAATGACCTTAATTAGAGCCGTGTAAACCACTCAGCCACATTCCTAATGAGCCTCCAGAAAACACAAGGTCCTGCAGAAAAGGCCCCAGAATAAGCACCTTTTTATTATTCATTAATGATGTTGGCTTTTGTGTAATTATTTGATTACTGTAAACGTATTAATTTTCGCTCAGTACATATTTTCGCGCCTTTCGCGCACATTGCTATGTGCGCGAAAATATGATGTGCGCTAAAATATTGCACAAAAAATAGCTTTCCAATGATATCTGGCATTCTATATTGCAATGCAAAAGAGATTCAAATACCAAATCTAACCTGCTGGAGAAATCACATCCTGAAACTTACTGGTACATGTAGTAGGCTTATATGATGCCTAAATGATAACGTGGATGTTATGTGGCTCCTGATGTGACCATATACTATAAAGTCTGTGTTTGAAGGGGGAATGGGGCCAAAAAAAAAAGAAGGTGTGTTTCAGGTTACATGGTCTGAAAATCTAGGGGAGGTAGGTCAGATTTTTTTTTTCTTTGGCCTGAAAAGTACCCAGAAATCAACTTACGAAATCAGACCAGTCCGACCCATAAATAGCCCTCAAATGACCTAAAATATAAATATTTCTTCAAAATTGCATAAAAATTTCTAGGGTTGGCCCTGTTTTGCTAGGTAGGGTCGGGTAACCTGAAACACACCTTTTTTTTTATTTGGCCAGGGGCAAAATATTTTGAGCAATAATTTTTTGGCTGTAAAACCCTTAATAATTGTCCGATTGAAAAACCGTAAAAACTGGCATGTAGCTGAGGATCCCCTGATTGCAGCTGCGCGAAAATATGATTGCGCGAAAATGCCCTTAGGTGCTAGGTGCGCGAAAATTTAGCTGCGCGAAAATATCTACGTTTACAGTATACTTTTTAATGTCATTCCTTCTGCTGGAGAGCATGTTGGATAGGAGTGTTGTTGAGTGAAGTAAGAGTAGACTGTCAGTGACGTAGGGTGGAGACAGACAGCCCCTGTCAGGGCTCATTGTAATGCATAGGGAAAGCAACTCAATTAAGTCTAATATAAAGCCGAGGCCGCCGCATGACAACGGACCGTCGCCAAGGCAACCTGCTGTCAACATTTCATGCAGAGTGATAATCATTTATTCTGAAGTAGAATTACATTTTGTGATACACTGATAGAGGGACAGAATAGATGAAGAGAAAAACTAAAAGGAAGAGAGATGGAAAATCACCATCATACTGGAAGAAAGAGCAAATTTGCTAGATGGCCAACACAGAACTAGACCCTTCACTCTAGCTGACACTTTAAAGTGACATGGTCCGATGATTAGGGCTCAAAATTAAATTTTGTTAAATATGAACCAGAATGTTCCCTATGGCATTTCTTCATGTGCTACCTACTTTGTTTAATCACATTCCCTATAATTCTGCTTAGAATTCGACTAATTATCAGATTATGGCTCAATTGATTAATTTTGGAGTGCACGCTATAATTCCCCCATTAAAAATACACTATAAAATGCTATACTTGCGGCACATCTGACCCTATAATTGGGCTCTTATTGCCTATTGATGACATTCTATTGGGCCCTATCCTCCGAATATGGTAATGTTCTAACATTTGAAACACATTTAAGCAGGATTTAAAATATGAAAAAAATCGGACCATGTCACTTTAAACCTGGGTGTCTGAGCTGTCTACACCAGCTACATGACAGTACAGCAGAACACCACACCTCATGTACTCACTCCACCCTTAATACACCAGCTACATGACACTAGAACACCACACCTCATGTACTCCCTCACTCTACCCTTAATACACCAGCTACATGACAGTAGAACACCACACCTCATGTACTCCCTCACTCTACCCTTAATACACCAGCTACATGACACTAGAACACCACACCTCATGTACTCCCTCACTCTACCCTTAATACACCAGCTACATGACACTAGAACACCACACCTCATGTACTCCCTCACTCTACCCTTAATACACCAGCTACATGACAGTAGAACACCACACCTCATGTACTCCCTCACTCCACCCTTAATACACCAGCTACATGACAGTACACTAGAACACCACACCTCATGTACTCCCTCACTCTACCCTTAATACACCAGCTACATGACACTAGAACACCACACCTCATGTACTCCCTCACTCTACCCTTAATACACCAGCTACATGACACTAGAACACCACACCTCATGTACTCCCTCACTCTACCCTTAATACACCAGCTACATGACACTAGAACACCACACCTCATGTACTCCCTCACTCTACCCTTAATACACCAGCTACATGACAGTACACTAGGACACCACACCTCATGTACTCCCTCCCTCTACCCTTAATACACCAGCTACATGACAGTACAGCAGAACACCACACCTCATGTACTCCCTCACTCTACCCTTAATACACCAGCTACATGACAGTACAGCAGAACACCACACCTCATGTACTCCCTCACTCTACCCTTAATACACCAGCTACATGACACTAGAACACCACACCTCATGTACTCCCTCCCTCTACCCTTAATACACCAGCTACATGACAGTACAGCAGAACACCACACCTCATGTACTCCCTCACTCTACCCTTAATACACCAGCTACATGACAGTAGAACACCACACCTCATGTACTGCCTCCCTCTACCCTCAATACACCAGCTACATGACACTAGAACACCACACCTCATGTACTCCCTCACTCTACCCTTAATACACCAGCTACATGACACTAGAACACCACATCTCATGTACTCCCTCACTCTACCCTTAATACACCAGCTACATGACAGTACACTAGAACACCACACCTCATGTACTCCCTCTCTCTACCCTTAATACACCAGCTACATGACACTAGAACACCACACCTCATGTACTCCCTCACTCTACCCTTAATACACCAGCTACAGTACACAGAACACCACACCTCATGTACTCCCTCACTCTACCCTTAATACACCAGCTACATGACAGTACACTAGACCACCACACCTCATGTACTCCCTCCCTCTACCCTTAATACACCAGCTACAGTACACAGAACACCACACCTCATGTACTCCCTCACTCTACCCTTAATACACCAGCTACGTGACAGTACACTAGAACCCCACACCTCATGTACTGCCTCCCTCTACCCTTAATACACCAGCTACATGACAGTACACAGAACACCACACCTCATGTACTGCCTCACTCCACCCTTAATACACCAGCTACATGACACTAGAACACCACACCTCATGTATTCCCTCCCTCTACCCTTAATACACCAGCTACATGACAGTACACTAGAACACCACACCTCATGTACTGCCTCCCTCTACCCTTAATACACCAGCTACATGACAGCAGAACACCACACCTCATGTACTCCCTCACTCTACCCTTAATACACCAGCTACATGACAGTACAGCAGAACACCACACCTCATGTACTCCCTCCCTCTACCCTTAATACACCAGCTACATGACAGTACAGCAGAACACCACACCTCATGTACTCCCTCCCTCTACCCTTAATACACCAGCTACATGACAGTACACTAGAACACCACACCTCATGTACTGCCTCCCTCTACCCTTAATACACCAGCTACATGACAGTACACTAGAACACCACACCTCATGTACTCCCTCACTCCACCCTTAATACACCAGCTACATGACACTAGAACACCACACCTCATGTACTCCCCCACTCTACCCTTAATACACCAGCTACATGACAGTAGAACACCACACCTCATGTACTCCCTCACTCTACCCTTAATACACCAGCTACATGACAGTAGAACACCACACCGCATGTACTCCCTCACTCTACCCTTAATACACCAGCTACATGACAGTACACTAGAACACCACACCTCATGTACTCCCTCACTCTACCCTTAATACACCAGCTACATGACAGTACACTAGAACACCACACCTCATGTACTCCCTCACTCTACCCTTAATACACCAGCTACATGACAGTACACTAGAACCCACACCTCATGTACTCCCTCACTCTACCCTTAATACACCAGCTACATGACAGTACACTAGACCACCACACCTCATGTACTCCCTCACTCTACCCCTAATACACCAGCTACATGACAGTAGAACACCACACCTCATGTACTCCCTCACTCTACCCTTAATACACCAGCTACATGACAGTACACTAGAACACCACACCTCATGTACTCCCTCACTCTACCCTTAATACACCAGCTACATGACAGTACAGCAGAACACCACACCTCATGTACTCCCTCACTCTACCCTTAATACACCAGCTACATGACAGTACACTAGAACACCTCATGTACTCCCTCACTCTACCCTTAATACACCAGCTACATGACAGTACAGCAGAACACCACACCTCATGTACTCCCTCACTCTACCCCTAATACACCAGCTACATGACACCACACCTCATGTACTCCCTCACTCCACCCTTAATACACCAGCTACATGACAGTACACTAGAACACCACACCTCATGTACTCCCTCACTCTACCCTTAATACACCAGCTACATGACAGTAGAACACCACACCTCATGTACTCCCTCCCTGTACCCTTAATACACCAGCTACATGACAGTAGAACACCACACCTCATGTACTCCCTCACTCTACCCCTAATACACCAGCTACATGACAGTACACTAGGACACCACACCTCATGTACTCCCTCCCTGTACCCTTAATACACCAGCTACATGACAGTAGAACACCACACCTCATGTACTCCCTCACTCTACCCTTAATACACCAGCTACATGACAGTAGAACACCACACCTCATGTACTCCCTCACTCTACCCTTAATACACCAGCTACATGACAGTACACTAGAACCCACACCTCATGTACTCCCTCACTCTACCCTTAATACACCAGCTACATGACAGTAGAACACCACACCTCATGTACTCCCTCACTCTACCCTTAATACACCAGCTACATGACAGTAGAACACCACACCTCATGTACTCCCTCACTCTACGCTTAATACACCAGCTACATGACAGTACAGCAGAACACCACACCTCATGTACTCCCTCACTCTACCCCTAATACACCAGCTACATGACAGTACACTAGAACACCACACCTCGTGTACTGCCTCCCTCTACCCTTAATACACCAGCTACATGACAGTACACTAGGACACCACACCTCATGTACTCCCTCACTCTACCCTTAATACACCAGCTACATGACAGTACACTAGAACCCACACCTCATGTACTCCCTCACTCTACCCTTAATACACCAGCTACATGACAGTAGAACACCACACCGCATGTACTCCCTCACTCTACCCCTAATACACCAGCTACATGACAGTACACTAGAACACCACACCTCGTGTACTGCCTCCCTCTACCCTTAATACACCAGCTACATGACAGTACACTAGAACCCACACCTCATGTACTCCCTCACTCTACCCTTAATACACCAGCTACATGACAGTAGAACACCACACCGCATGTACTCCCTCACTCTACCCTTAATACACCAGCTACATGACAGTAGAGCACCACACCTCATGTACTGCCTCACTCTACCCTTAATACACCAGCTACATGACAGTACACTAGAACACCACACCTCATGTACTCCCTCACTCTACCCTTAATACACCAGCTACATGACAGTACACTAGAACACCTCATGTACTCCCTCACTCTACCCTTAATACACCAGCTACATGACAGTACACTAGAACACCACACCTCATGTACTCCCTCACTCTACCCTTAATACACCAGCTACATGACAGTACACTAGAACCCACACCTCATGTACTCCCTCACTCTACCCTTAATACACCAGCTACATGACAGTACACTAGAACACCACACCTCATGTACTCCCTCACTCTACCCTTAATACACCAGCTACATGACAGTAGAACACCACACCTCATGTACTCCCTCACTCTACCCTTAATACACCAGCTACATGACACTAGAACACCACACCTCATGTACTCCCTCACTCTACCCTTAATACACCAGCTACATGACAGTAGAACACCACACCTCATGTACTCCCTCACTCTACCCTTAATACACCAGCTACATGACAGTAGAACACCACACCTCATGTACTCCCTCACTCTACCCTTAATACACCAGCTACATGACAGTAGAACACCACACCTCATGTACTCCCTCACTCCACCCTTAATTACCAGTGTAAGTTGCTGCTACAAGGACCAGGCTTGTGTCATGGTGTGAGGACCCGGTCGGCTATCTGCACGCTGCAGCCACTCATTACGGTCAAGGTACAACCACAGCCTCACTCTGGGGTTGCTTGGCAACCAACTGGAATTATGGGATAGATGGATGATAATGGTATGACGTCACTTCCACACAGGATATCCTACAAAGTGGTGACTCAGCACTTTGGACTCGCACCTCAGTCCAGCATCCAGTATGACGAGGTGGTTGACGAGCCTTCATTTGATGCTGTGACGTAGTATGACATTATTAAGTCATACCTAGACGTCATTACGTCATACCTAAGACGTTCTATGTCTGTTTCGGCAGCCCCAGAGCCCCTGGATCTGCTCTGCCTCAGCCCCAAGATTGACTGCATGGTTGTAACACCTGTTGTGTAATGTGTTTGTGACTAACACAGTACAAGCCTGACTCGTGTATTAGCCTCACCTAGACTTCGGGCCGATCCTATAAGCTGCACCAGGGGTCTGTTTATGCTGACTTTTGTACTGTACCATAGCAGCAAAAACCCTCGTATAAGCCGCACCCTGGCTCTGGGCCGATCCTATACGCCGCACTGGCGATCTGACTTGCGTACTAGCTGCGGCTTGTAGGTTTTACGGTAATGAGAGGGCGCTGCGAGAGGAACATGACCTGTTACACTGATAATCTAAATGCTCCGGCCCTTAGTCCGTAGTGGCTATCCCAGGTTAGTCATAGGGACATTGGTCAGGCATGACAAAGTGCTATTCAAAAATGACGTAGGCATAACAACATGTATATAACTGAAGTCTTACTCAAAATTTGATACTCTGACGGTATTAATTAACCTAGGTTGCTCGCACGGGGAGCCAGAAAATGACAAACTAGGTTCGGTACTATTGACTGATTTGTTAGTCAGTACTGATGCCTAAAGATTACCAGTGCACTGAGACACGACTGTTATGGATGTCTTTGGAGATACATCATAGAGACTAAATTAGATCTGCTTAGAAGTGGAGTTCCCACCGTTATTAGCGTGTCAGGCGGCGGATGTCACTATTCATGGCGCATCCTGTGAGGCAGAATATGGTGCAGGAAATGGTTCATCACACCTGAGGGCTGACAGTGCCACATCTACCCTTCTTACAAAGATGTAGTTTCTTGGTTCTTATACATGGTGTCTATTTAGTATCATGTACTGCTATTGTATTGCTGCCTTTGTAACTAACTTCAACCGCCTGTGTTTGGCGTTGTGTGAATGCAGAAACAGCTCCCAGTAAACTACAAATATGTCATTTAATGCAATCACATATAATTATAGCAATACAAGAACATACAATTAGGCCACACCTCCAGGGCTGCCTGTCAATGGTTTCTGCTACTCACTTTACATAAGTCTCTGCTGACCCCTGCAGCCCACCCCTGGGTACACCCCCTCCCACCTGTGTGCATGCTACCCCCTACAGGTCTTAGTACCCATATGTAGCCTGTAACTTGATACCGATTCTATACTACTTACGTACACCAGGACTGACCCTGGTACACGTGCCCATGTCCATGTACTACTCACATATACAATACGTCTTGTTAGCTATGCTAGTTACACCTTTTCCCCCAACAGTATTGAAAAATCTCTTATATGCCAAATATTTGGTCTCAAATAAGAGAATGTCGTACCCTTAAACACGTTCATGCCAGTGCGCTTGAACACCATGGTCTGGTGGGTAGGCTGCATGTATGTGGCCCTGCCTCATCTCTGCCATAAGTAAGTGACCAGCTGGCTGACAGGGCAGGTAACAGAGTGGCAGCTGGTGACCTCCTTGTGTGCTGGTATGAGTTGACAGCACAAGTGGTGCACTTCATGTGAAAACAGCACATGTCCCCCTGGCATACCTGTAGCCAACTGACTGAAAGAATAGATGACAAATGGCTTTCCCGATGTTCTCTCTGTAGCCGGGATTGACAGTGAGTTGTGCCGAGATCTTAACGCGGCATACTTACTGAGCATGTACTGTTCAGTGACGTATTACAGTTCTAGTCTACTGTGTGGTTAAGTATTGTTCCTTTTAATAAAGGCAGGTGGGAGGACCACAATGGTAACAGTGTAGGGCAGGAGAAGTCCACTGTGTTGTCGCTGGTTCCAACAGGTGCGGTTGCAGGAAACCAGCTACAGTTACAATGCATTGTGGGTACAACGAAATGGCCGCTGTGTGACCCTAACCGTTCACCAGGAAGCAGCGACATCCTGCCCCCTGGTGTGTGAATTGGGAACTGCCCCCTGGTGTGTGAATCAGGAACTGCCCCCTGGTGTGTGAATCGGGAACTGCCCCCTGGTGTGTGAATCAGGAACTACCCCCTGGTGTGTGAATCGGGAACTGCCCCCTGGTGTGTGAATCAGGAACTGCCCCCTGGTGTGTGAATCGGGAACTGCCCCCTGGTGTGTGAATCAGGAACTGCCCCCTGGTGAGTGAATCAGGAACTGCCCCCTGGTGTGTGAATCAGGAACTGCCCCCTGGTGTGTGAATCAGGAACTGCCCTCTGGTGTGTGAATCAGGAACTGCCCCCTGGTGTGTGAATCAGGAACTGCCCCCCTGGTGTGTGAATCAGGAACTGCCCCCTGGTGTGTGAATCAGGAACTGCCCCCCTGGTGTGTGAATCAGGAACTGCCCCCTGGTGTGTGAATCAGGAACTGCCCTCTGGTGTGTGAATCAGGAACTGCCCCCTGGTGTGTGAATCAGGAACTGCCCTCTGGTGTGTGAATCAGGAACTGCCCCCTGGTGTGTGAATCAGGAACTGCCCTCTGGTGTGTGAATCAGGAACTGCCCCCTGGTGTGTGAATCAGGAACTGCCCTCTGGTGTGTGAATCAGGAACTGCCCCCTGGTGTGTGAATCAGGAACTGCCCTCTGGTGTGTTAATCAGGAACTGCCCCCTGGTGTGTGAATCAGGAACTGCCCCCTGGTGTGTAAATCAGGAAGTGTAGGTGATGAGAGGAGTCTGCTGTCTCTGTGACAGGAAGCCCCACAGACCCTGACTGCGCATGTCACTGTGAGTGGTGGGGATGGCTCCCCCTGTTAGCAGCATTAGGTACTACAGGCAGTGACAGCCGTCAACCTGTTGTGGGACTTCACCACCTACTGCCACCCTCCCCGGTCTTACGGCAAGCTACCAGGTTAACCTGTGTAGGCGGCCATCTTGGTTCAATCCTTGTATGTAGGCAGCCATCTTTGTTCAATCCCTGTATGAAGGTGGCCATCTTGGTTCAATCCCTGTATGAAGGCGGCCATCTTGGTTCAATCCCTGTATGTAGGCGGCCATCTTGGTTCAATCCCTGTATGTAGGCGGCCATCTTGTTTCAATCCCTGTATGTAGGCGGCCATCTTGGCTCAATCCCTGTATGAAGGCGGCCATCTTGGTTCAATCCCTGTATGTAGGCGGCCATCTTGGTTCAATCTCTGTATGAGGGCGGCCATCTTGGTTCAATCCCTGTATGTAGGCGGCCATCTTGGTTCAATCCCTGTATGAAGGCGGCCATCTTGGTTCAATCCCTGTATGTAGGCGGCCATCTTGGTTCAATCCCTGTATGTAGGCGGCCATCTTGGTTCAATCCCTGTATGTAGGCGGCCATCTTAGTTCGATCCCTGTATGTAGGCGGCCATCTTGGTTCAATCCCTGTATGTAGGCGGCCATCTTAGTTTGATCCCTGTATGTAGGCAGCCATCTTGGTTCAATCCAAGCCATCTGGAAATTATTGCCGTGTGGTACCGAGCCAAAACCCTTTTAGATCAGAGCCAAAACGGCCGCATTCATCAATCTACCTGTTTCAGCTATAGGTGCTTGGCGGAATACATTTTAGACAAATAAGATAATTCCCTGGCCTTCACTTTGGAATTCTTAGGTGCATTATGTAACAGCTGGTACCCATTGTGACACCTGTTATCAGTTCTTATCTCACCAATACCAGATCAAGCAATGGGATCCCGATCAGGGATAGATTATGACTGCAGATATTGGGTCTACATCTGTCTGCCACTGCGGCCGAGCGGGAGGGCTGTAGTGGGCCTGTTCTACAGTTATAGACCCCATTAGCTGTAGGATGGAGGATGCGGCTCTTACCGTGTCAGCGCCTTCCTTACAGAGTTATTATTTATATAAAGGCAGGATGACAGGAGGATGACGGCAGTCATCAGCCGCTGATTGGTGTCTGCACGGGTGGGGGGGGAGGGGGCAGTGTGTAGCGGAACGGCGGAACCACATCTCTCTCCCACTATCCCCACCTGGCCGCCTGTCTGCGCACCTACCTGCCTGCCTTTCCACTCACCTGCCTGCCCACCTCCCCGCTTCCCTTTCCTTTTCTTTCTATCTCCTATCTCCAAACTGCATCCCTGTCCGCCCTCCCCCCGCCCGGCCGCCCCACCTGTCTCCTTTTCTGTCCAGGCCTACAGATCCAGCCAGCATAAAGCAACAACAATTATCATAATTCCCCTGAATGTTTTGAGCGATCAGTGCCTATTTCTGAATCACTTTACCTACAAAAGTGATATAGATATCATATTGAAGCTTGATAAATCGGTATAATCGGCATAGTTTATAACATTAAAATTTACATATTGTAAAATGGATGGTTGGTTGCCATGGAAACCCTGACCGAATTTTACTGAAACACAACCCCCACTACCTCCTGCTGCACCCCCCCCCCCCCCACTTACCACCTGCCCTGTACACACCTGTCCCATCAGACAACACTCCTCCCTGACTTCCTGTACTGACAGACATGCGCAGTGCCCCACAGGAGATGACTCGTGGCAGGCTGACCACCGACCGGAGATTGGTGCTCCAGCGTTGTTATAGCACACAGTGTGTAGTGTCAGGGTGAGGGGTTGGGTGGTAGACCACTCAAACAAAAACATGGTGTCTCATCACCCGGCACTCTATAGGAGGCCTTAATTCTACCTTGATGAAATATGTAAAGGCTGTTAGTTCAGCGTACAAATTTCAACTGTCTGTACCTCTTTTAGGAAGTAAAATGTTTCACATTCATTTGTTGTCATGATGTAGCAAGCAGCGCCGATTAGTAACTTACCGGTGCTGCATTCAGTAAGAAGGCACTATACTATGTCAGACGGACAGGAAGGCTGTATGATTGAAGATCAGTTAACAACATTTTGCATACACTATATATGTTCTGCCTTTACATGGCAAATATAAGATAATTTGGATTAACATTTAGTAACCGTAGAATCTTAGGTAAGAAATTCCTTGCTTCTATGTCTCAATATTTGAACTATAATTGTACGAGGACCTGAAGGGTACCCAGCAGGAGTTGCACCAGTCCCCTCCCCCTGCTAGTCAACTTCTAAATAATACCAGCTGAAATCCTCTTCCAATTTAAATCCCACTCATGCCCGGAGAGGAACATTAAACCCCTGTTAGGGCCGCATAGTGCTTCCATGAGCAGCATGCCCCATGTGGTCATGATGCATGAATCTACTTATTTACGTACCATGTACTGCCGACCCTGAGGAAATCTATCACCCCTATAGGGTCAGTGTGATGCTTGAATGCAGCCCTGGTGAGCTACTTGCCGGGCCGCATTAAAGCTTCATGACGGCATATTGGCACAGTGCATTAAATCACATTGCGGCCTTTAAAGGGTTACGGGTCTTGAGTCTTAAATTAGAGACAGAGAACTGATTGATGTCAAACATTCCCTTTTTGTGTCCCCATTCCTGCCATGGTTGATACCCGAGTCCTCTTTAGTGACATGGTTAATTGGTTCGAGGTTATTTATAGCCTTAAAGAAGGCCTGAAATGCCAGAATGTTACAGAGACATTGATTAGGGACACCCCGTACAGAGCAAGGCGGCATGGAGCGAAGTGAAGCACTGCAGGCGGCATGTTAGATAATTAGTGACAAACACGCCTTGGTTTTTGCACCGCAAAGTGATCTAGTGCCAGGGCTGTACCACCCAATATGATCTGCATGATGCATGAATTCAATCTTTGTGATTTACTCGGCAGGGCCTCTACCAAAGGGTATAGTACATGTAGCGTTAAAGGACGTTTATATCCCTCCTTTATATCACTCCAATTCCATCTGGAGTCCTCCCAAGTTACTTTGACATGTTTCTTCAGTGTTTTGGGACAGCCTAAAAAGGGCGTTGTGCGCCTGCCTAACTCTAGGTTGGGTTTTAACATGGTATCTGACCTACTCAGCAACAACCGTGAGCTGCTCCCACCTGGCCGTGGGAGCAGCTCCAGATCCTGCCCCCCCCCCCCACTCAGTACCTCCTCCAGCTCCTCATCTCACCATTAGCTTTCTTAATAACCATTAGCCCTTTAAGGACGGATAACGTACTAATGCAGCCTGATGAGTAACTCACCAGTGCTGCTCTGGTGCATCATGATGACCCTATGGGAGTGTCTCAACCCAATAAAGTCGGAATGATGCATGAATGCCGCACTGGTGAGTTACTCACCAGGGCTGCATTCGTGCATCATGACGACCAAGGGCATGATGCATTTAGGTATCATTCCGTCCTTAAATGGTTCAGGGACACTTAGTGCTTTAACTGCTTCATACCAATCTGTCTTCATGATGCATAAATGTAGCTCTGCTGAGTCTACTCACGAGGACTGCATTCACGCATCATACCGATCATAGAAGATTGATACACTCCAAAAGGGTCGGCCTGATGCGTGAATGCAGCTCTGGTGAGTATAATCGTCAGTGCTGCGTTCATGCATCATAATGACAAAGCGCATAGCCCATTAAAGCACTCTGTGGTCCTTAAAGGGTTAATCTTAATTATATTTCTTTCAACACAAATGGCGAAATTGTTCGCATCGCTTGATTGGACCTGAACCAAAAGGCATGACACTTTGTAATTATTCCTCCACATGGTTGATGCTCAGGGAAATAAGGATCACATTCTGGTTAATCCCTTAAGGACGGCGTTTTGCTAAAAGGTGACATTTGCACCAATGCAGCCCTGACAAGTAACTCGCGGTCGCTGCATTGATGCATCATGTCGACCCTTTGGGTGTGTATTAACCCCATAGGGTCGACATGATGGCTGATTGCGATACTGCTTGCCAAGGCTGCATTCATGTATCATGACAACCGAGGGCATGATGCATTAATGCACTATGCGGCCCTTAAAGGGTTAAAGTGACATGTCCGATTTTTGCCATATTTTAGATCCTACCTAAATGTGTTCCACATGTTAGTATGATATGATATTTGGAGGATGGGGCACAATAGAATGTCATCTATGGGCAATAAGAGCCCAATTAGATGGACATATGTGGCCCAGGTATAGTATTTCACAGTGTATTTTTAATAGGGGAATTATAGCCTGCACTCCAAAAGTAGTAAATTGAGCCATAATATGATGACTAGTCAAAGTTTAAGCTGAATTCTAGGGATTGAGATGAAATAAAGTAGCCAGGACATGAAGTATGGCCATAGGGAACATTCTGGTTCATTTTTAACGAAATTGATTTTTCAACCCTAATCATCAGACCATGCCACTTTAAGTAAAGAGAGGGAAGCAGCTTACAGCAGCACCCAGACAAGGGGATGGGTTGGAACCAGCCCCAGTGCCGTCAGTCGGGCAGGAGTCAGAAGGTGGGTAGCGTCAGGCTGGTTAGTTAGGCCACTCAAAAAAATAAAATGGTTTCTCATCACCGCGCGCATCATAAAAATCCGGTTTTGAGGAAAACTCTTTTTTTTTTTTGCCAAATTTTGATAGAAAACCTGATAAAAATGAACAAAATTGCTCATATTTGGTATCAAATTCAAGCTTATAATGCCAGCAATGCAGTGGTAAACTTACATTTTCTCAGACCTTGGTGATGAGAAACCACTTTATTTTTTGAGTGGCCTTAGCACAGGTTATAAAGAATCCCTGAGGGTGGTTTGTCTGGCCCTACCTACTATGTACTAACCCAGGTAGGTAGGACCAGGCAAATAAAAGAGCACTTGCTAGCCTTCGAAAAGAGTAGGGGACATGTCCTGGTACTGGTTTTATTCTTCAGCTCATAGATGTGGTCATTCATTTCATGAATTCAATCATCCCTATATAGATGCGGCCACTGCTGTATTGGGCAAGCAGCATATAGATATCTGTCCTACTGTGAGGCAGACTACCACTATTTGTGACTGACTCCTTGCTAACTTGAGTAAGTCCCGTGGGGTACTATGTACGCCTGGAGGTTAAACAAATCAATCAATCAACTCAGGGTCAAGAAAACATGTCGCATCCCAGAGAACGTGTGACAAGGGAGCAGCTAATAACCTTATCCAGCTAATGTCATGCGGCTTCCGTGTAATACAGGAAACGTTTCTCAAAACTGAAATTGAAGTATCACCATAGACATAGTGGAAAGAGGAGCGGGTTCTTAACCTTTTAAGGACGGATGTCGCCTAGAGATGACATTTGTCAGCATAATGCACCAATGCAGCCGCGGCGAGTAACTAGCCAGTGCTACATTGGTGCATCATGCTGACCCTTTGGGAGTGTCTCAACCTCATAAGGTCAGCATGATGCTTGAAGGCAGCACTGGCAAGTTACTTGGCAGGGCATAATGCATTAAGACATGATGCCGTCCTTAAAGGCACAGATCTCGGTACCCCTCCAGCGGCAGTGAGAGTGGAGCCGGGACAGGTACTCAGCCCTATATATAGCGGCGCTGGGGCTTTAAAGGGTTAATAATAGTGTTAGTGTAGGTCATGCACTGCTCAGACATAAAGGGGACTGTGGGGGGGGGGGCATTTAGTCTCCTCCATGTTGTAGGATGGTGGTTGTAGAACGAGTAGCACAATGAGCCCACTGCAGATAAACTCTGAGACAATACTTGCACCTGTTACATGGGGCACTGGGTAGCTAGAACAATAACCAATACAGTTTCTAATTTATTTTTCAATTTTCATTTTTCGCCAAACTTGGTGTGTGTTATTGACACGAGTCGCATGACGGACGTGATAACACTGTCCTTATGGGGAGTGCCATTAACCCTTTAAGGTTGGATGTCACTAAAAGGTGGCATTTTCATCATGATGCACCAATGTAGGCCCGGTGAGTAACTCGCCAGTGCTACATTGCTGCATCATGCTGATCCTATGAAAGTGTCTCCACCCTGTAGGGTCGGCACGATGCTTGAATGCCGCACTGACGAGTTACTCACCAGGGATCCATTTATGCTTCATAATGACCAAGGATATGATGCATTAATGCATTATGCCATCCTTAAAGGGCTAACATAAAACACTAATAGAGTGTTGTGTTGGGTTACAACCTCTACCCGCTAACACACCTTATTAGGGGTAAATGTCCGTGTGAACAAACCTGACACCATCCGGGAATCACGACAATCACGATACCGAGAACAATGACACTGAGAATGGTTTTATAACGGGAGCACTGACACGGGGAATGGATGTCCCAGCATGAATTAGCCTGCCTGACAACTGGAAGACCTGGCCCTTCACACACACTTACCGAACATGTAGATTACCGTAAACCCTCGCGTATAAGCTGCGACTAATGCGAGAGTCAGATCACCAGTGCGGCATATAGCATTGGCCCAGAGTAAGGGTGCAGCTTATACAAGAGTTTTTGCCACTATCGTACCGTACTCAAGTCACCATGATCAGGTCGCCACTGCGGCTTATAGTATTGGCCCAAAGTGGGTGTGTGGCTTATTTGCAAGTTAGGCTTATACACAATTTATGGTAGGAGGTCTTTCAGAACAGATTCGTGACTCATGATATATTTAGATTTTCATCAGTAGTGCAATACCAACAATTTTGAAGGATACTTGTGAACGTGCTTTTTACATATATATATTGTTCTATAGATCTCAACAGGATTTCTTGTGAAAGACCCTCCGGGGACAATTGCCATAGGAAACTAATAATATTGTAGGGGACGGATTCCCCTGCGCCTCAGTGGTAACCATGCGAGGGGGTATCACTTGGGTAATACGGCTCCCCTCTGTACCATAACGATCCAGTAACGTACGGCACTGTCAGATTGTCAGACAGGGAAGTAGCTCAGTTGGTAGAGCAGCAGGTTACGTGATCTGAGGGTCACTTTCTCCAGATGATTTTTCTGCAACCGTTACAATATGCTTTTCAGCATATCGCTGAGAGAAATCTTTTCTTTGTTTTAATTTATATTTTCATGTATGGTTCCTCTCCTTGATTCAGTACCCACTGTCCGCCATGTGTAGTAGTAGCCGTAAGGTGTCACAGTGCTATATGTTTAAGTGTATCTGAATGTTAGGTACTCACCCAACTAGATGACCCTGCCATGTACTTGACACTAGCGGTTGTAGGCTTTGGTTCTTGTTTGTAGATGTAGTGGGTGAATGTAGAATGATGTGTACCCATCTAAGTTTAGCAACAGAAAATATATTATCAAAGAGCAAATAATACTATAGGATTTTTTGCTCTTTGTTATCATTAACATCACTATGTATCTGGAAACCAGTTATCTATTTAAAGTGTCAAACTATCTACCTAAGCAAAATAACATAATTTCCATGTTCATGTTGTATTTTTAAGAATTATATTAATCCCCCATTGTGAATACTAATTATCAGTCTGACAACCATAATTGCCATTAGATAAATCGGTTACCCTTGATGGTCCATGTAATACTGACCCTCATAAGCTGTAGGATCAGATGTAAGCTTGTATAACAATGATACATAGAGAATATCGGCTGATGCTTCTTAGACATAGAAAAGAAAAGTGGAACCAAAAATAATTCAGCCCACTTGTCTAGTGTTAAAAAAATCTATTTAGAATTGATTATGCCCAAATTGGATTGTGTATAAATAGCAATGAGTCAAATTGAACAGGATCTGGTTGATCTAGTCCTCTCATTTGGAAAGTTTAAAATAACATTTGCATTACAAACTGTTAAGATCAGCTGATATTCCAACTTTAACCCCCCCTGCTTCCCCCATACCTGTACCATTCATCAAGTAACACCACCCTGACTAACACCCACCTTTTCCCACTTTTGTCACACCTTTGTCACACCTCTATGGAGCAATCTCCTGACACTAATTTACAAGTTGTATTATTGACTTATCGTATCAATGCCATCCGGTTTCAAATAACATATCGGCTATTAACATTATAAATACTTAGCACAGGTAGAATGTCACTTGCTGACACCATTCAGCTATACTATCTGTCTCTACACATTCCTGGTTTAAACCCATACAAATTGACATCCTGTGTGACAAAGGGTTGCCATGCTTTTTGAATGAGGCAGAATAATGAGCTTCCTGTGGGAGATGTGAACGATGGCGTCATGTGAGCCGTGATACATGACGCCAGGGTCAGGACAATAGGTGTCGGCTCATCCAACAAAGGTGTACTGCTTGACCATAACGGTCGGCATTATGTGCTTTTGTCTTCATGATGCAATAATGCAGGACTAATGGGCTGCTTGCCAGGGGTGATTATGTTCCAACCTGATGGGCTTGATGCGCTCATAACGGTCGGCATGATGCACTTTTGTACTGCAGGCAGGTTACTTGCCGGTGTATTTGATGTATCATATGACAAATGAACATGAACCATGAGGTATGATCCACTCCTTAAAGGGTTAAGGTGCACTTTGTCCCTACCTTAGGCCACTCAAAAAAAACCTGGTTTCTCCCCAACGCATGCAAATTTTTAATGAAAAACATGAATGAAATCAGACAGATATTGGCATGTTTGGTTTCAAATGTAAGCTTGTACTGCCAGTTATGCAGTGAGAAAAAATAAGTTCCAATTTCCCCAGTTTTAAAGATCAATACATTCTTAACTACGAAAATGTGAATTTCTGAAATGAAAAAGATATATTATCCTATTCATTCTAACTAATACAAAAGTCAAAAGTTTTCAGTCCGTAATGAGAAACCATGTTATTTTTTTGAGTGGCCTAACCTTACCTAACCTGTCCCTGCCTTACCTTAATACCTCACCTGTCCTCACCTGCCCCTGCCTGTGCCTACCTGTGCTGTCTGCTTCCAGGTGTGTTCATGTCTAGAGACCTGCGCCTCCCCGGCCCTCCTCCTGACGCCCCTCCCCGCCCCTCCTGGTGTCGCCGCCTACAGGCAGGGCAACGCAACCGCCTCCAGGAAGAAGGTCCTGCCGGTCGTCAAGGACAACCTGCCCCAGTGGCGCCCCCACCGGGACGTGTAGGAACTAACCTGCCCCAGTGGCGCCCCCACCGGGACGTGTAGGAACCACAACCTGCCCCAGTGGCGCCCCCACCGGGACGTGTAGGAACTAACCTGCCCCAGTGGCGCCCCCACCGGGACGTGTAGGAACTAACCTGCCCCAGTGGCGCCCCCACCGGGACGTGTAGGAACCACGACCTGCCCCAGTGGCGCCCCCACCGGGACGTGTAGGAACCGCAGCCTGCCCCAGTGGCGCCCCCACCGGGACGTGTAGGAACCAAGACCTGTCCCAGTGGCGCCCCCACCGGGACGTGTAGGAACCACAACCTGCCCCAGTGGCGCCCCCACCGGGACGTGTAGGAACCGCAGCCTGCCCCAGTGGCGCCCCCACCAGGACGTGCAGGTACTAACCTGCCCCAGTGGCGCCCCCACCGGGACGTGTAGGAACCGCAGCCTGCCCCAGTGGCCCCCCCACCGGGACGTGTAGGAACCGCAGCCTGCCCCAGTGGCGCCCCCACCGGGACGTGTAGGAACCGCAGCCTGCCCCAGTGGCGCCCCCACCGGGACGTGTAGGAACCGCAGCCTGCCCCAGTGGCGCCCCCACCGGGACGTGTAGGAACCGCAGCCTGCCCCAGTGGCGCCCCCACCGGGACGTGTAGGAACCGCAGCCTGCCCCAGTGGCGCCCCCACCGGGACGTGTAGGAACCGCAGCCTGCCCCAGTGGCGCCCCCACCGGGACGTGTAGGAACCGCAGCCTGCCCCAGTGGCGCCCCCACCGGGACGTGTAGGAACCGCAGCCTGCCCCAGTGGCGCCCCCACCGGGACGTGTAGGAACCGCAGCCTGCCCCAGTGGCGCCCCCACCGGGACGTGTAGGAACCGCAGCCTGCCCCAGTGGCGCCCCCACCGGGACGTGTAGGAACCGCAGCCTGCCCCAGTGGCGCCCCCACCGGGACGTGTAGGAACTGACACCACTTGGAAAAATAAGGAACCACACACTGGTCTGACACCACTGGGAGAAGTGGGATCCAGAGCAGAAAATGATATATTTAAGGAAAGAAGAAATGCACAAATTAACAACAGTTACCTCACAGCCAGCCAATTATAAGCCAAGCAGGATCTTCACTGGCCATTGTGAAAGGGATTCATTTAGAGCTACCTGCAATATACTCTGTAACGCACCGAAAAAAGTGGGAGCTAGAGACTGGCCTGCCACCACTGGGAACAGTCAGAACTAAAGAATGACCTGCCCTCACCAAGAAATGTGGTACCTGCAAACATGTCAGGGTTTACACTTATAAATAGGAGGTCCGCATTTCCCATATTGGCCTGTATAAGCAGTCCAGCCTATATTAAAATCTTAACGCGTGGCCAGGGCTTATTTGACACCGGCTTTTACTGCTTTAACACTAAAACAGGCCTATGAAGCAATAAGTCATTTTCCACGCTATCTCAGGTGCTTTTTCAAGATGGACGCTGATGTGATAACACAGCGCTTATACAGGTCATTATGGTACTCTCAGGAAGAGGGGGTGTGTGGTCTGTAGACTCCATGTAGTGAAGTAGCTAAACATAGCCCTACAGAGTCAGACACCAGGGCAGTAGGGTCACTGTAGGCCAATGCAGCAAGAAAACTTGAAAAGAGACTTTTCAGAAAGGTTGTTGATAAGTTGTTGAACATTTCAGAAGTGTGACCAACAAATACATGAATATAACCTTAAAATCCTGCGTTCTAATCAGTCCTATTTGAAAGATAATTGTCCTGTGAATATCCTGATATATGAGATGTTCCCAAACATAGTAATATAGCCATTACAGATGATGTTATGGGGATTCTGCTAAAACCTTTCTTGCTGCCTTGGTCTCTCGCCTCATTTTGTCAGCATTCAGGGGGTTGCCCTTTACAGCCCGCTAGGTGGGGGTCAGGTGGACTGCGGTGAATTAGGCACCTGGTCATTAAGTGTTGGTTGAAGACGTTCCATCCGGTAATTGATTTACTCGGACAGACCTTGATCTCATTGACTCAGGTTTACTCTGAGTCTTGTGCGACGGGTAGCAGGGGGTCTCTCAGCCTAAAATTTAAAACAGCTGTCATTCCTTCAAAATTGGAGCTTTTTCTCTCAATTTTGTGTCATTAGATGCGGTACAATGTTGTCCTTCCTATGTAATCGCGCTTTAATCCATTTTCAAACGCTTCCCCCTGAAAAGCATGATTTTAATTTTGTGTCTAAAATGGTGGTAATTTGCTTCAGCATAGAGCCCTATGGGAGCCTGTAGATAACCCTTGACATTTAACAGTTACATATTGAACGGGCTCAGTGCTTAGTCAATGGGACAGATCTCGGCAGCCGACCAAACCGGGGTGAGACACTTTTTTTCAGCAAGCTTTGACTGGATCCAATGGTAATTTAACACAGGGAAGTACTACACTACTTCCCAAAGGAGATGCCATCCTATATCATATACTAGGCCCAACATACGCTGCAGTATGTTAGATACCGGTATGGTAATTTAATGGTAATTTAATATATATGTTGCTGTCCAGTGTTGTTCAATACATGACAAATATTTTGAGAACAAAAACAGACAACCCTGTAGTAGGATATAGCTCAGACCCTACTAAGCACTATTCGCTGTTACTTATGGACATGGGAGCTTTTTATTCAGTGTGTGTCTGACATAGACGTGAGAGGACAAAAGACATAGATAGCCAAGATCGGGGAACATGAAAATTTGAATTTGGGCCTAAGTACCCCCCCAAAAGAAAGTCAATGTCCACATTTTTTTTGAGTATACCCTTCTTTTGCGCGGCTTGCCTCACTCGGTGTGGCTTTCTTAGGGCACCTGCGTCATGCGACCTATAGGTTGTGTGGTGCAGGCCTATAGGTAGTTGTGAGTTCCTGACTTGTGACGCACAATTTGGGTATGCTATCCGAAACAGTCCAGCCAGGATATAATAGGGGGAGCAATGGATGGATATGGATAGTGGACTAGGGTAAACCAAAGGTGCTGAATTCATTTCTGTTATGTGTAGGATGATATCTAGGTCGGAAAAAGGTCAAAATCAAGGTCAAAGGTCACATCTTTAAGAATCCCATTAATACAAGAGTGCACCCTTTCTCTTTCTTACTATGATAAATGATACATTTCCCTTCACACCTCTACCTGACCCTGAGTCTAGTTAACGGGGGAAGGGGAAGGGGAAGGGACTCGGGGGTGAGACTCGGGGGTGGGACTCGGGGTTGGGACTCGGGGGTGGGACTAGGGGTTGGGACTCGGGGTTGGGACTCGGGGTTGGGACTCGGGGGTGAGACTCGGGTGTGGGACTCGGGGGTTGGGACATTAGCTTGGGATTTGGGGATGAACAATATTATTATATGTATACTCCTATATGATGATACTACATTTCCCCCCGAACCTGAGTCATTTGTGATGCAGTCACACGTTCGATTTTTTCCTCAGGATATTAAATTAAGGTTACTCACAACTTAGTCTCACCCTTGTATAAGCCGCACCCCCAACTCGGTTCAATCCTGTAAGCTAGACTTTGAGACAATCCTATAAGCCGCACTGGGGTTTTGACCTTCGTACAAGTCACGGCTTCTACACGAGAATTCATGGTAACCGTCATTATCAGCATCATGTTAAGTAATAACACTGGTCTCCTTGTACATGGTGCGTCCTCACACTCAAATAGCATACACCTCACCTTTAAGCCGAGTCGAGCCTTTTAGAAACATCAGTTTGTATGTAAGAAATATAGCAGCGACAAATCGGCTTATAGGCCTGCAGCGGATCAGGTATATGTCATTTCCTCAACAGGATGCATATAGCCAACTTAATGGATATGATACGGATTGTATTGTTTGCACCTATAGATGCATTGTGCAAAAGATTATGCACTATTATTGTTATTACTGTGATGCCATATGTAGCAATAAAGATCACATATCAAAATATTAAGAATTTTCTTTGCATCATATGTACTAGGTCAGTCAACAGTCTAAAACGTGTAATCCACCAA
The DNA here is from genome assembly GCA_947462335.1 of Harmothoe impar. Lineage (NCBI taxonomy): Eukaryota > Metazoa > Annelida > Polychaeta > Phyllodocida > Polynoidae > Harmothoe > Harmothoe impar. The sequence continues at coordinate 108,255,781 of OX381705.1, read as the reverse complement.
CATTGGTCGGCCGGGATTTCGTCATCCAATAAAAGTCTATAATGTTAAACTTATGGACAAATCTCGCCCGACAGAAAAAAATCACGGCCAATTCCGTCAGTGGAATACTCCCTTAAGCGGAGCATCTTCGTTTTATGCCCTATTCCATGTTTTCCTTTTCTAATACAGCCGAGCCTATGCCTTCTATAGTAACGCCTTTTACATTTGCCTTAAATACTGAAATAAGCCATTTTCTCTCATAGGCATTTCAGACATTATGTGGGGATATACAATACATCCTTTATTTTCAAGTTGAAATGTGACTTGAGTTTAATAATGTATTGCTTTGGCAGTACATGTGCTCTTTAGTTTCTCCCTGGCAGGGTCCTCCCGCTGATAAGGGTGTGTAAGAAGGCAGGCATCTAGCCGTCAGTTAATTAAATAGATGGTGTGACAGTCATGTCCTGTGTCATGTTATATTTGTACCTGTTTCCGGAACATTGCCCGTAATATGACATCTAACTCTCAGTACTGAATTCTTTTCAATATTGAACCTTTACAAAGTGTTGGAAGTTACTGCATCCTATATATTAGACAAAAGAAGATTCTAGGGTTAATACTCACTGGAAGGGTCCTCCCATTTATAAACCTTTGTCTCACCAAATCGATACAAGTTGAAAGTCTACGACTGGGTACAATCTATGACCAGTGAAGGTGAATTTGCCTTTATCACTATGAAAAAACAGCAACTCATAGAGCAATTTTTCCAGTCGTTTCTTTATACATCTGCTCTAAATAAGCCATTTTGTTTCATGCCAGTCATACACTGCATCCGGTGATAGATTGCATCTGGTAAAAGATTGCACCCGGTTATAGACTTTCAACTTGTATCGATTTGGTGAGACACAGCCATAAGAATGTATTAGAAGGCAAGCCTCCACCTTTTAGTTAACTAAATAGATGGTGTGACACCCACTCCCAGTGTCATGTTACACTTGTACCTGTCTCTGGGAACATTAGCCGTAATTCGCCGTCTAACTCCCAGCGTCATGCGTCATGTCTGTAACCGAGCACGCTGATTAGTGTTTTAGGTCAACATGGCCGCCCAATAAGGAAAGTGTTATCAGTTTGGACATGCGACTCGCGTAAACATGCCATGTGGAATTAAGTGAATTGAAATGAAAAACAAAGTTGTTATTCTGCCCTACCTTAATTCCACCAAGGAACTGAATAGATGTTTTGTCCTCTTCCTCTTACTGCTAGATAACCCTACATGCTGACAGTGTAGATGTAAGAACAGACAGGGGGGGGGGGGTTAGAACATGCAGGCAAGAAGAAGGCAGACGGGTCAGGGTCAAGAGCACTTTATTTCATGTGTAGAAACAAAGTTACTATGCTTAAGTACTTATAAGGCTGTTTATCTTTAATTGCATATTTTGATGAATTTAATCAAGAATCACATAGAATAAATACAGAGATCCACTCAATCAGTCTGAACTCCTGGTTTCTGCACTCCTGGTGCTCTGCCTCGTGTGACACGATCCAATGCACCACTTGTGGAGAAACTTGTTGTTCAGACAGATTATCATGGACCATTGTCTATGTATTGCTGCAGAGGGGGGTGTAGCCTGCTGTACTGATCCCCAAGAATGTTATGAATGTCATGGAATATTGAAATTTATGTCATGGAATGTCGTGGAAATGTCATGGATCTGACATTTTTGTGGGACCCTAACACCACATTTCCTGACCCAGCCACCACCCTGTCCTGTTGTATGGCTCCAGCATACCACGTGGTCTGGAGGGCTGGCGTTTATTCTGCCTGCCCGTCCCATAGATTCGATCACCTCCACACCTTGATAAGTCCTTACGTGTTCAATAAGGCGTAAACCCAACACTAAACCCGCCCGCCTCCTGCCGTCAGGGGAGGTGGGGTCTGTAGAAGGCTGGTTAACCCCTTTAAATACAGCATAGGGCTTTAATGCACTGTTTCCCTTCTAACCCTTTAAGTACAGCAGAGCGGTTTTGTATACTGTGTCTTTTAACCCTATAATACAGGATAGTGCTTAAGTAGAACTTGTTGGCATGAATACAGCTCTGGCAAGCAACTTGCATGTGTTGCATTCCTATATCGCGGCGGGGTCGATCAACCCCTGACCGGTTGTCAGGAATCATCCAAACAGTATCAGCCACTCCCATAACACTTCATGCTGGTATATAAACATGGAGCTTTGTAGCATCGTGCTGTCTGTAAATGGTTACCCTATAGGTTCACCCACCACTCACCAGGGGGTGCTGGGGTATGTGGTGACGGGCCGCCACGGCCGCCATCTTGTAGCAGCCTCGGGCTCCTGTTCCATTTTCCGCCACAAGGGGTACAAAATTGGACTGGACAAACTGCTGTTTTTAGATTGTGATTCCTGTCAGGTTGTGCAGATGGACTGGTGTACAGGATTTGATTGGTCAACTGATGAACAAGTTTTTTTTAATGAGTTTGCCTTGACCCAACTGTTATTTAGAATCAGAGCCAGGGACTGGGTCGTAGCAGCTTCCCTATTGCCACAGCGGCATCCAACCAAATGGTCTATTGGCCAAATCATATTCAAATCAAATATCAGCTAGACTTTTCTTTATATATTCCAGTCACCTTGTGATTGCAATCAACGGGAATTACACATATCTTTTTAGTAGATAGTTTTAAATACAATATACAAATGTATATGATATATACATAACCCCAGGACCCTTACCTAGTTGTGGAGGCGGTCATGACTGGCTGTGTGAGAGGTGGTGGCTGACAGAATCCAATTGCCGCCTGGTGAGTGACATGGGTGGTGCGTGGTGTGGTGGGAAGGGAAAGCTAATCTACAGCTACATTAGTCCCTACTGGAGCAGGGGCAGGAGGGGGTGGGGGGTAAGGGGTTGAGTGGGAGCACAACTGTGCAAAATATGCTGAACATTACACAACGTATTATCACACAAACATTGTTCCATTACCATACAAATGTAATAATATTATGTGATCACGTATTGGCTTAAAATCAGGAGGGCGCTATGGGCTTAAACTTCTTAATATCGGCAGGGCGATAAAGAAAATCGGCAGGGCGATATGGGCTTAAACTTCTTAATATCGGCAGGGCGATAAAGAAAATCGGCAGGGCGATATGGGCTTAAACTTCTTAATATCGGCAGGGTGATAAAGAAAATCGACAGGGCGATATGGGCTTAAACATCTTGATATCGGCAGGGCGATAAAGAAAATCGGCAGGGCGATATGGGCTTAAATTTAAACTCCTTAAAATTGGCAGGGCGATATGGGCTTAAATTTAAACTCCTTAAAATTGGCAAGGCGATATGGGCTTAAATTTAAACTCCTTAAAATTGGCAGGGCGATATGGGCTTAAATTTAAACTCCGTAAAATTGGCAGGGCGATATGGGCTTAAATTTAAACTCCTTAAAATTGGCAGGGGGGTATGGGCTTCACCTTACAAATGTCGCTCTGTGACCACACAACTGACACGTGACCTTGAGTCTACAGGCAGTCTCAGGCCCCTACTCTGTAAATGGTAGTCTGGGCAAACTCATATAAAAAACTTGATTCCATAACTTGCCCTCAGGAGTTGACTAATCAAATCCTGTACACCAATTCCTGTGCACAGCCTGACAGGAAGTAACAATCTAAATATAGCAGTTCCACCAGTCCCGCGTTTGCAGCCCTTGTGGCGGACAAACCACTTGTTTTAAGAAATTTCTTTTTCTTAAAACAAGTGCTTTGTCGAGTTTAATAATCTTATTTTCTTAAAAATGAGATAATTATTTTTGCCTGTGGATAAGTCAACCGTGCTTCATTGGTGCATCATGCCGACCCCTCAGGAGCGTATCAGCCACTTAGTGTCAGAATGATGCATGCATGCAGCACCAGTGAGTTTTTGCCATTGCTGCCTTCCTGCATCATGCCCGGGCACTATAGTACATTGAGTGTGTGGGTGGTGTGTAGGGTGTTGAGTGGATGTAGGTAGACCGCCCATGAGGTGACTAGCTGGCCTGTTGGTACCATGTGTAGACTGGTATACAATCTTTTACAGGGCTACCATAGACATGGGCCCGATCATCCTAAGGGCCAATCGCCATAGGGTCTATTGTCTATAGGGCTGCTGATCCGTGTACTGGTCTACTCAATGTACCAACAGACCAGCTAGTCATCTCATGGGCAGTCTACCCCAGTAGATACAGCTGATGTGGAGGCTGCAGGGGCACAGTCCCACCCACAACCTCACAGGTACACCAAATAAGGGCCTCCTGCTCAATCCTCAGTTCTCATATTCTACTATAGGGCCAAAAAAAAAAGAAGTTTGTTTCAGGTAACATGGAATGAAAATGTAGTGTCGGTAGGTTTTGGTTTTTTTTAACTGTTTTTTTTTAAACATGAAAGTACAAGCCGGCCTATTAATTATATAAGAAGACCCAAAATTTGACCAAAAAAGGGTAAAAATACGGAAAATTTCAAAATTGCATAAAAAAACGTAGGGTCGACCCTGTTTTGATAGGGTCGGTCGGGTGACTGTCTGTCGGTCTCTGTACCTGTCCAGCTATCTGTATTGTCTGTCTGCCCCCCTGTCTACCCCACCCCCCTCCCCCTCCCCAGCTATAGCTAACTCTCTCTATCATTCTTTAATCTCAAATATTCAGTGCAGATATTGCCTCAGTGAGTCCGATCCTTCATGTTCTGTGGTCTACCACCGCCAAAGTGAACATTCCCCTCACAGACTACACTATAAAACGTTGGTTGTCATTTTTGAAGGTGTACAGTAGATTCTACAGCCTATTTAATGTAAATCTACAGTAGATTCTACTGTAGATCTACAGTAGAATCTACTGTAGATCTACAGTAGAATCTACTGTAGATCTACAGTAGATTCTACTGTTGATCTACAGTAGAATCTACTGTAGATCTACAGTAGAATCTACTGTAGATCTACAGTAGATTCAGCTGTGTACCTACACTAACTATTCACAGTGTAATTTCTCTGTGACTACCTGGACAGACTGGTGGTCACGTGAGAGCCGTGTGATCACGTGACCAGCGCTACTTGAGACCACTTCACAGTGTGTGGTTTAGCCGGTAGGAGTTACTTCTACTTACTGTTACATATTGGTCTTATATATAGGAGCTGTAGGTAGTGTGCACTTATAGAGTACAGGACGTGTCTGCCCGGGAGCTGGAGCTACGCAGTAAACAAGAGTTATACAACGTCATATAACATTTCTACATGGGTCCTTTTTATGGCAAAACCTAATATAACGTTGAAAACGTTACTTTAACGTTTTAAAATAATGTATTTCTGTTAGCTGGGAAGTGGTTCTAGGGTTATCTCTTAATGTATTTACGTGTAGCTGTGTCTGCTCATAAAACTATAGGAAGCCATCAGTTGATAGTCTTTGACAGGGTGACGTCTTTGACCGGCATGTTTCAAAACGGCTGAAATAGGGGGTATGTACACATATATGCCTAATGGATATTTTTACACTATATAATACAAATCTCCTGGCATTTCTGAGTACATAGCCCCCATTTTAGTTGTTTTGAAGCTTGCTGGTCAAAGAGTCACTCCGTCAAAGATGTCACCCTATCCCGAAAGTTTTTGTGGCATCTGAACAGTCCCTAAGGTTAACCTAATAGGCTTTGTGGCATTTATATGGTTTTGACGCTCAGTGGAGACCCTGCATGGTTTTTTTTTTTTAATTTTCTTGTGTCATATTCCACGTAATTTCGTGTGGTGAAACTCGAGAAATACACATCGCATAACTAGGAAGCTTCACTATTTCCGAGAATCTCCCGCACCTATCTTGTGTATACAGCTTGTGCTTTTCCCGGGAGATACACACATTTCTAACTTGTGATATTCTTGAGTTCTGTTTGGAGAGGAATTACTGCGACAGAGGTTAGAGAGAGGTTTGTCAGGCAGAACGGGGCTCCCCATTCACTATATTGGTCTGTACTTTGTAGTAGCATTGAGGATGTGTTAGTTTCTGATATCAAACAACTGCTGTGTGAAATAATACATGATTTATAATCTGTAGGAATCTCTGCCATCTCCCTAGGTCTGATGAGATTACTAGATACATGAATAAACTATTGGATGTAGGAAGCATGAGTTGTATATCCCTTTAAGGACGTATGTTGCTAAAAGAGGACATTTGTCGACATGATGCACCAATGCAGCGCCGTGCTGCATTGGTGCATCATGCCGACCCTTCAGAAGTGTCTGAACCCTATGAGGTCGGCATAATGCTTGAATGCAGCGCTGGCAAGTTACTCGCCAGGGCTTTATTCATGCATCATGACGACCAAGGTATAATGCATTGCTGCATTATACCATCATTAAAGGGATATTGCTGGTAACAGGATGCAGGATTCAGCCCGGGGCTGGGACTACAATGTAAGTCTGGGCGTAACACAACGCTGCACAGGGTACACACACAGCGCTCTGACAGACAGCGCTACCCCCCGGCACAAGGCCAACAATTCAAAAAAAAGGTTTGTTTCAGGTCACCCAACCTACCATACCTAGACAGGGCTGACCCTACTTTTGCATTACTGTTTTAATGCAATTTTGAAGACATTTTTGTATTTTTACCCTTTTTTGGTCAGTTTTAGGGTACGCAGAGATGCTGGCTAGTACATTCATATTTTAAAAAAAAAAGCTAAAAGAAAAAAGAAATCCGACCTACCGACCAGACATTTTCCTCTCATGTTACCTGAAACAAACCCTTCTTTTTTGTTGGTACAAGCTGACACATGGGTAACCTGAGGTATAATCGCTGTCTAATCCTGCACGGCCCCACACGTCACGCTGACGGATCCTATTCCTCATGTCTCTGTTTCTGCTGATGTCTGCTTGTTCAGCAGGACTGCTTTATAAGGGACTAGCACATCCTGGTACTTCAGGTAGTCAGGGGGTACACCCCCATCTCCTTATCAGGTTAATCCCCTCCCCTCACACCTAGAATAAAGGGGCTGATAAGAAATTCACCCATGATGCACTTCTCTTGAGTCAGGGGACTAACCACAATGCATTGCTCTGAGCCAAGATGGCGCCCCTGATAGCCTAATGCGCTAGTCCCGTATAGTGCTGCATGGTTTCTGCTTGTACAGTGCTGCACTGACAATGACCTTGTGGCACATCAGTGAAAGGCATTCACGCAACCGTGAAGTAAATAGATATCTTTATCTCTCACTTTATGGAATCCAGCAATGGTTAACCTGACACTTTTCAGTTCAATGGTTGATGTAATAAAGGGAATAGTTTGATGAGTTCTGTGTAGAGTGGACCCAATGTACTGTAGTATTGTGATAAAGTGCTTGACGGGTTAATGGGCGATACGGGCCATGAGGATGACGTGCCTGTTATATACAAGCCCTGCACCCTGACATAAATGTGTCCAGCAGAGACCTCCCCGGCCCGTCAGCCTCTGTTAGGTCACTGTTAACCACTTAAGGGTGGCATACTGCTTTAATGCATCATGCTTTAGTTGTCATGATGCATGAATGCAGCCCTGGCAAGTAACTAGCCAATGCTGCATTCAAGCATTATGTTGACCTAGGGGTTGGTACACTCCCAAGGGGTCATCATTACCCAGCTCTAGTGAGTTACTCCCCAGGGCTGCGTTAGTGCATCATAATGATAAATGTCAAGTTTTAGCGACATGCCGTCCTTAGAGGGTTAAAAAGGCAGCCCCTGGGGCACCTCATCCTGAAGGTCACATGGTCAGTCACATGACAGCAGGGGCTGCGGGTTCAACCTCCACACACCAGGGGGCAGTACCTGGGTGTAAAGAAGGTCACATGGTCAGTCACATGACAGCAGGGGGCTGCGGGTTCAACCTCCACACACCAGGGGGCAGTACCTGGTGGTAAAGAAGGTCACATGGTCAGTCACATGACAGCAGGGGGCTGCGGGTTCAACCTCCACACACCAGGGGGCAGTACCTGGGTGTAAAGAAGGTCACATGGTCAGTCACATGACAGCAAGGGGCTGCGGGTTCAACCTCCACACACCAGGGGGCAGTACCTGGGTGTAGAGAAGGTCACATGGTCAGTCACATGACAGCAGGGGCTGAGGGTTCAACCTCCACACACCAGGGGGCAGTACCTGGGTGTAAAGAAGGTCACATGGTCAGTCACATGACAGCAGGGGGCTGCGGGTTCAACCTCCACACACCAGGGGGCAGTACCCGGGTGTAAAGAAGGTCACATGGTCAGTCACATGACAGCAGGGGGCTGCGGGTTCACCCTCCACACACCAGGGGGCAGTACCTGGTGGTAAAGAAGGTCAAGACGTTATCTTTTTTTTATATGATATTAACCCTTTCCCCCTTGAATTCCCTTTAAACAAGTCGTTTCTGGCCGTTTTGAGGGGGAAAGGGTTAAACATAAATATTAATGTCACACAAAACCAGAAAGGTTTGGTTACAATGTATTACAGTAGAACAATACAACAGGCCGATTGTAGAATGATGTTGGTTGATATGAACAATGGTCAATGATGGTGGATGATCAACAGTTTCGGCCATGGTAAGCCTTCATCAGGATTTTATTCATGGTCAGTTACCTGTAAAAAGTACAAGATGTGGTATCAATTGTTGGTTCATGATAGTCTCTATGTGCCGTCTTTTCTGATCAAATCACACCAGCTCTAATTTTCATCAATTTGACTCAGACATCAGGTGCGGTAAAATGTCGTTAATGTGAAGACGGATGAAGGTGAAGATGAGAGCGTTCTGCGGCAGGCATCAGCACGTTGGTTCTGTGCGTGCTGGTCTCTGTAGTGGTACAGGGGGGCAGGTGGGGGGAGGGGGGGGGGTAGGTAGCATCACATCTTTAATCATTCACATGAAAGGCTAAATCTCTCTGAGATTATAACTGAAGAAGAGAAGGACCGAGATGTGCCCAATTGGTTGTGTCCTTTGGAGGATATCGTGCACGTTTAGCTCAGACCCAGAGCATATCTAGTTTGCCTCACATACATTCTACAAAAGCTGCACTTTGAAATTGTCCTTTAGTTAGAACCATCAGCTGCGGAGTGCCGCAAGGTTCGATATTAGGACCTCTGCTGTTTATATGCTTTATCAATAACCTACCTCTATGTTTAAAATCCTGTAAAATATCCATGTATGCCGACGATGTTGTCTTTTACACCAGCGCTAAAACTCTAAAGGAAGCCGAAAGGGCCTTACAACCTGATGCAACTCATGTCTATAATTGGTTTACAAAGAGTGGACTATGCATAAATACAGACAAAACAAAAGTGATGCTATTTACTAAGAACAAATTAAGAGGCTTACCAGATCTGAGTATCTATATGGGAAACAACAAATTGGGAGTTTGTGACTCTTATGAATATCTCGGTGTCACTTTAGACTATAGATTAAACCTAGATGCCATGACTGGCAAAACTGTATCCTCGACTTACAATAGACTATTCATGTACAGAAATCTCAGGAAGAAAATGGCATATTGGGTTGCTAATCTTGTCTACAAACAAACTATTTCACCAGTACTGGAATACTGTGGTTTTCTCTATAATGGGTTGACAGAGACAAACCAACTCAGGCTCCAACGTATGCAGAACCGGTGTTTACGTGTATGCCTACAAGTTAGATTAAGATATAATGTACTAAAACTGCATGAAGACACAGGTATATCCTTTATTGGTGTCAAACATGACTTACAACTGTTAATGTTGATACATAAATATGTTTATAGTGGCATAGCAGATTTTGACAGCATGGGTCTAAAGTGGAAGACTCAACAGCTACACGTCATGAGAACACGTTCTTGTGAGACTGGCTTATTAGAATACCCCATCTCTATAAAGCTCGGGTACAGAAAGAGTCCTATATACCGTGGGGTCACATTGTGGAACAATCTCCCACCCGCCTGTAGAACCTGTGTCGACCGAGAAAGTTTTAGACGTCAGGCTAAGACTTGCATGATTTTGCTACATTTGGAGAAATGGTGCAAGATCTATAATTGTAATGGTAATGGCTAAATCTTTGGATAAATCTTTGTATACTACTATGTATTAATTGCTCTCTCTATATACTACTATGTTAACGTTTTGATATTTTCTGTGATAACAATGTCCATGTTCATGTACCAAGAATCCCTATGTTAGTACTTGAAATTGGTGACTGCCGAATTGCACGGTAAAGCCATTCTTGTACATTGATGTGTAATTGTATTTACGAAGATCACCTGGTGAAAAATAAATACTCTTATAAACTCAAAAAACCCTGTGAGTGAAGCATAATCTGCACAACAGTATGACCCTTTCCCAACACTGGCCATTCCAAGGAACTTGCAACTGCTGAATCCATGCATCATGCAGACCCTACATGAACATCATCATGCAGACCCTATAGGTCGGTATGATACACTCCTGCAGTCAGCATGATGCATCCAGGCAGTGGTTTCGAGTCACCTGGTAGTCCTGCCTTGAAGTATCATACCACCCTGACAGATTAAACATCACACACCCACAGGTAGTATGCCTTACAGGGGACTACATTTCTGACAGGTGCAGCATCAAAGTGTGACATAAAGTGGTAATTTACAGCTGACGTTGCCGTTACCAGCGTTACCAATATCAATACCTGTACTCGCTACTATAGCAATGACTGGTTGTATCAGGATAGGGAATCACTAGACTCGGCCCCCGTCTGTATCATTACTCCTCAAGCATAACCATGACAAAATATATGCTTGGCAAGTGTAGTGGGTGCAGTCAGCGTGCATGCGCATCACTCCCCAGCGGATGTTTAGTAATGCTGGTGTATGTACCCAATATGTGCTGGGAGATGGTACTGCCATCCCAATGCCGCCCCCGGTCCTGATAAGGCACTGGGTCAGACCCTGCTCAGCGTGGGGACACAGGTGGGCGGGTCTGTCGGCGCACAGAATGAAGCAGAGCCCGAGGCCTTTTGGATAAAAACCTTAACCCTTTCACGATGACATAATGCCATAATGCATCATACCTAGGTCATCATGATGCATGCCAGCAGCGCAGGCCAGTAACTTACCAGTGCTGCATTCAGGCACCATGCTTTCCCTACCGGGTTGAGACAGTTGCGAGAGGATGGCATGACGGATCAGTGCATCATTGGCACAGACCTTCATTTGGATAAAATAATTGTGAAAAGAACAAAAACATTGTGTTTGTTTGTAATTCTTTATTTATACTGTCCGATTCATAGGCTTATAGCCTGTATTATTGTAAAGAACAGTGTATACTAATGGCTGCCACTGAACAAGCTCATCTCTTATGGATGAGTGTGCTCAGTGGATCCATTATATACCATGATGGAATTGGTATATATAATATGCCATGATGTTAATCAGCATATGGGAGAAATAGTGACTATGTTAGTATATTAAATCAAATTTTATATATGTAATTTGTTAGGTTAATGAGATGGTAAAGATGATGATAAAGATGATATGTGTGCAAGGGCCTTTTCTTCATATAAATCGAAGGCAAATAAATGATAATTGGCATGACTCTTAGTATATATTATACTATTATCACTACCTTATGAGATCATGTGTTTATACATAATCTCACAGGTAGGTTGGGTCGAGACCCCCTATCCCCCCTCCCCCATCTAAATATCTGGGAGCAGATCAATAAGATCTTCATATTTCCCATTTAACCATGAGATGAATTTGACCTCGTTGTCAATCTCCCTGGTTTCTACTAACTGTTTATTCCACTCTATGGATAATCTATAGCTTAATTTCTTTCTACTAATGAGATTTTTGGGTATGACTACAGTCATTAGAGTACCATCATGCATTCTTGTTCTAATGTCCCTTGTATCTATATTTGCCTCTCTCTGAGCAGCTTTGAAACTAGCCATTTCAAGATGCTTACTTCTTCTCTCCTTGAGTGTGTTAACCCTAATAAGTTTTCTTAGCTTTTCTGTGTTTACAGTTTCCTTATTTCTAAGGGCTGTCTTCACTCCACCATTAATTTGGGTTTGAAGCTTACTCAAATGAGTGTCAGTACATATCATATAAAGTATGTCTCCATAGTCCAGAGCAGGCATAATCATTCGTTTCAACACACTTATAGCAGCATGGCTAGGCATTTTTAGCCTTATTCTTCTAAATAAATATAATCTTAAGTCCAAGTTCCTACCAACCACATCCACATGCTTCTTAAAAGCTAATTGTGAATCCAAAGTCATGCCTAGATAACAGTATGTTGGGGTGTAGAGGATAGGATCTTGCCCCAGAGCCAGCCTTGGTCTGACCAACCTGTTGAGAAGTGCCTGTGTGTAAAATGTCATAGCTTTTGTCTTTTTAGTATTTAAGGATAATTTATTGCTTAAGCACCACTGGGAGACATTTCTTAAGTCATTATTAAGGATTGCTTCCACCTGCTGACAATTTGGCTTATGTTCTATATAAATAACAGTATCATCAGCATAGTGCTGACACTTCAAGGCAGTGAGACATAAACTCAAGTCATTTATATACAGTAAAAATAATAAGGGCCCTAGCACGGATCCTTGTGGGACTCCACAGGTAATAGGATGTAGGTCTGAAATTATTTTATTTGCTTTTGTACATTGTTTTCTATTGCTTAAGTAACTTTTGATCAGTTTTATAGTGTTTATTCCAAAACCTTGCATATCCAGCTTTTTTAGTAGAATTTTGTGGTCTAAAGTGTCAAATGCTTTTTTGAAATCTATAAATATTGCAGTGGTAACCTTGTCCTTGTTAAAGGAGTCAAATATGTCCTCAGTCAGTCTTGTCAGGCTGTCAATGGTAGATCTTTTTGGCCTAAATCCGTCCTGTTTATCAGTCAATATATTATTTTCTGTCACGTGTTCAAGCATTTGTCTATGAATAACCTTCTCAGCCAGCTTGGCAGGAATGGGCAGGATGCTAATGGGTCTAAGGTTGGATACCTCGGATGCATCACCCCCTTTAGGGAGGGGACTGACTTGTGCAATTTTCCAGTCATCAGGAAAAGAGAAAGTTCTCATTGCTAAATTAATAATATATCTGACATGCTCTGGGAGACACATCATGGCATCCTTAAGAATTCTAGACGATATATCTTTAACCCCTGAGGCTTTGCCTGTATTAATATTTCCTATTAGCTTGACCATCTCCTCTTCAGAACAATCTCTAACTGTAAAATGCTTATTAACCCTTGGATGTGGAGGGTTCCATGGCGCATTCATGTTCTGAGCTAGTTTGTCACCAATGGTAGCAAAAAATTCATTAATGAAGTTTGCTGTGTCAGCATCTGGGATAGGGGTATCATTATGTACCAGATTAAAATGTGGATCATTTACCCTAGGGTTCAAAATGTCATTAATTTGCGCCCAATATTCTTTGGGGTTTTCCACATTTGTATTTAGCTTATCCATGTGGTACTCCCTCTCAGCCATTCTGCAAGCAGCCTTGGACCTATTTCTGAGGAAGTCTGATATGTTCTTATCATCTTCATTATTAGTCCTCCTATACTTAGCCATGGCAGCATTTTTTTCATGTATTTGCCTCATGAGCTGTGCATCAATCCAAGGCTGCTTTTCTTGCTTAAAGCTGAACGTCTTTATAGGACAGGTGAGATTTATAAGGAATGTAATTTGAGTCACAAATATATCCCATGCCCTATCAGGGGTATTAGCTTGCCAAAATGTATTCCAATTTGTATTTTTCAAACCCATTTTAAATATATTCCGTCTCATTTCCCCCAAGAAAATTGACTTTTAGTCTCAATCCCACAGAATAATGCAGAGCCTGAGGCCTCTTGGGTAAAAACCAGTTTCATTAATCAGGGACGAGACCACAGACCGTCTTCTCCCACACCTTCCCTCCGCAGAAGACACCTACCATTTTTGAGGGATTTTTTTTCCCCATGGAACTATTTTAAAGATTATAGTTTTACATTTGATTATAGTGAAAAGATTTCTAAGCAGAGGTCAGGGCTGTGTCTCATGAGATGGGGCCAAGTTTGAATGTCCTTGAACAGGTGCCAGCTTTGACCGGGTACAAGCTTTGACCGGGTGCCAGCTTTGCCAGTTTGACCGGCTTGTTAGAAAAGGGTTTATTTAGGGCAGATTGAGATATAAATGGGCTACTAACTGCTAATGTAAAGTGTTGTAACATCCATTAACTTTTTCAGCCAATTTTTATCTTCAAATGCACTAACTCTCATAGGAGGCTAGTACTCCAAGGCTCATGTACAACTCTCTTCATGAAGCACATAAGCAGCACTCGCTAGTAACAGACCACCACGTCAGGACAGCCTGAACCCCCGGTGGTTCTGCACAATGCATGAATGCAGCACTGACGTCTTGAAGTCTTTTGATAGTGTATTACATAAGGCAGCAGCAGGGGTCTATGGTATAAGCCAGTTGGACATCTACATTGTATTAATGTCCATTGTAGTAGGGCCCTCTGTTCAGAAGCTCCCACACCTGTGTTATGGACCACTATGATTGGCTAAAGCAACAAAGACTTTTGTATCATGTATCAACATATTATCATCACATTTATATGCAGGGTCTGAACCAGGCGCTGATCTCCTATCAGTGCTAGGCGTCTGAAAATACATGGCACACACTAAAATCTGGTAATGTACAAGAGACGGTCTCATTTAACCCTTTAAGGACTCATGTCGCTAAAAGGTGACAGTTGTCAAAATGATGCACCAATCTAGCCCAAGCGAGTAACTCGCTGCTGCTGAATTGGTGCATCATGCCGACCTTTCGGGGGGTATCAACCCCAAAGGGTCAGCATGATGCTTGAATGCAGCACTTGCTAGTTACTCGCCAGAGCTGCATTCATGCATGATGACGACCAATGGCATGATGTATTAATGCATTATGCCATCCTTAAAGTGTTGACTGTTTGTGGTAATTAAGTCCTTTATGGCACATGACCGTGACAGTAGTATTATATGAGTTTGAGTTTGAATTTTCTTTATTTCAGGTCGTTATCACAGTTTACAATTAGCAATTCCATCACCTGACTTATCGATCAAAGACAGGTATAGTCCTTTTGGACTAATACTTAACTCAGGTTAAGATATACTTCACTAACAGAGCGTCCTTCTGCTTACCTTACAGACCCAGGACCTGCTACACAGCGCTGACCCGGGCCTGGACCTGTCGCCCCTCACCTCCCCGTCCCACACCATCACCGTGTACCACCAGGGGAACGTGCACGCCTCCCGCAAGAAGCTACTGCCACACCTACAGGCACACCTCAGTGTGTTCTCTTCTCACCAGGGGGAGACATCAGTCAGTGATACCTCCCCCACTCACCAGGGGGAGACAGCAGTCAGCAGTCCCTCAGAGGACAGTGGGGTAGCGCTCCTTGACCTCAGCCCTACACCGACTGACCCGGAGACCCCTGCTGAGGTGCAGGACCCCTTTGGACTGGGAGATCTGAGTGGTGTGACACCAGAGCAGGCTACCACCGACCCCGACACTCCCTCTGCTGCACTAGATGATATTGGTGCATTACTGGACTTCTCTCCTGTAGTGACCGACCCCCAGACCCCCCCTAAAGTCCTAGACCCATTCGGACTGGGAGATCTCAGTGGGGTAACCACCAAACAATCCAGCTCAGTTACACACGCCTTAATCACTCCCCCTGCAGAGGCAGATGACCTGCTGGGACTAGCTCTCAGCGGTACATCACTAGATTCATCGATCCCTGCAGTTATTGCTGGAGTTACCACCGGCGAGAGCAGCACTGACGGTCAAAATGAGGATATAAAAGCGAATACGCAACCTAGTGGTCTCCTTGACTTCATTGATGCACCCATTAACACCTCTGTGCCTGCTATTGTGACAGGCGTTACCACTGGTGAGAGTACAACTGACCCAGAGGGCGACCAGAAGGAGGATTTACCAGAAAGTATCCAGCCTGTTGGTCTGCTTGATGTGAGTGATACCCCAGGCAGTACCTCAGTTCCTGGTATTATAACGGGAGTAACCACAGATGAGAGTACAACCGACCCACAAGGAGACCAACATGAGGATATAAAAGACAGTGGGGGTCTGCTTGATTTGAGTGATACTGCTATAGATGTCACAGTCTCCAAGACGGTAAGCGGAGTTACGGCCACTGAGAGCTCCACAGACCCTGAGGGTGAACCAAGGGAGAGCTCGCCTTTCGAGGATATACCAGAAAGCATCAAACCTGGGGGTCTGCTGGATCTTGATTTCTTTGCACCAAAAGAGGAGAGTGATTCAGATTCTGGTTCTGTCGGTTCCCTCGATGATTACGACAGAGATGATGAGCCTAAGGAGGTCCCTTCACGGTCGGAGCAGGAGGTTCTAGACCTGCTGTCAGACGCTCTCCAGGAGGAGCAGAGAGCCGCCTCAGTCAGCCCAGACCGTCCTGTTAGTGCCGCCCAGGCACCCAAGGCTGAGGTAGAAGCTACTGAGGGAGAGCCAGCTGTAACACCAAAGGTAGAGGCAGAGCCTGCCCAGGCACCAAAGGTAGAGGCAGAGCCTGCCCAGGCACCAAAGGCCGAGGCAGAGCCCGCCCAGGCACCAAAGGTTGAGGCAAAAACTACTGAGCCACCAAAGGCAGAGCCTGCCCAGGCACCAAAGGTAGAGGCAGAGCCTGCCCAGGCACCAAAGGTAGAGGCAGAGCCTGCCCAGGCACCAAAGGCCGAGGCAGAGCCTGCCCAGGCACCAAAGGCCGAGGCAGAGCCTGCCCAGGCACCAAAGGTTGAGGCAAAAACTACTGAGCCACCAAAGGCAGAGCCTGCCCAGGCACCAAAGGTAGAGGCAGAGCCTGCCCAGGCACCAAAGGTAGAGGCAGAGCCTGCCCAGGCACCAAAGGCCGAGGCAGAGCCCGCCCAGGCACCAAAGGTTGAGGCAAAAACTACTGAGCCACCAAAGGCAGAGCCTGCCCAGGCACCAAAGGTAGAGGCAGAGCCTGCCCAGGCACCAAAGGTAGAGGCAGAGCCTGCCCAGGCACCAAAGGCTGAGCCTGTCCAGGCACCAAAGGCAGAGGCAGAGCCTGCCCAGGCACCAAAGGCAGAGGCAGAGCCTGCCCAGGCACCAAAGGCTAAAGCAGAGCCTGTCCAAGCACCAAAGGCTGAGCCTGCCCAGGCACCAAAGGCAGAGGCAGAGCCTGCCCAGGCACCAAAGGCTAAAGCAGAGCCTGTCCAAGCACCAAAGGCTGAGCCTGCCCAGGCACCAAAGGCAGAGGCAGAGCCTGCCCAGGCACCAAAGGCAGAGGCAGAGCCTGCCCAGGCACCAAAGGCTGAAGCAGAGCCTGTCCAGGCACCAAAGGCTGAGCCTGCCCAGGCACCAAAGGCAGAGGCAGAGCCTGCCCAGGCACCAAAGGCAGAGGCAGAGCCTGCCCAGGCACCAAAGGCTGAAGCAGAGCCTGTCCAGGCACCAAAGGTAGAGCCTGCCCAGGCACCAAAGGTAGAGGCAGAGCCTGCCCAGGCACCAAAGGCAGAGCCTGCCCAGGCACCAAAGGCTGAGCCTGCCCAGGCACCAGAGGCAGAGCCTGTCCTGGCACCAAAGGCAGAGGCAGAGCCTGTCCAGGCACCAGAGGCAGAGCCTGTCCAGGCACCAAAGGCAGAGGCAGAGCCTGTCCAGGCACCAAAGGCAGAGCCTGTCCTGGCACCAAAGGCAGAGCCTGTCCAGGCACCAAAGGCAGAGCCTGTCCAGGCACCAAAGGCCGAGCCTGAACCACCAGCTGCTTCCCCACAGCCGGCAGCACAGACAGAGCCCCCTAAGCTGCAGGTGGACCTGCTGGACCCCTTTGAGCACCATGAGGGTGTTCTAATCGAGGCGTCCCCCCTGGAGGGCATGACCCCTGACCCCAGCGCCACTCCGGACACGAGTCAGCCGACGAGCCCTCCGAGTGTGAGTTACCCGGGGACGCCCCCCAACAGCTACATGGACAGCAGCATCATGGCCGGCACCCCCGGGCAGCAGGACCTGCCCTCCTTCATGTCCGCAGACATGGTCAGTAACAGTTTGGGTATTTGTTATTGACAACTTTCATTCGACGTAATAAGCACACAGTGCGCATAAAAAATGATTAAGGGCATCTTCAGTAGTCTAAGAGTCTAATTGCTTTAAAAAAATTGAGATATTTTTGGTTGTTTGTAGTATAAAAATCAGCCAAAAAACAGGGGTGTCCGCATATTAGGGGGTGTGCGCTTATTACGTCGAATATGGTACATGTTATTAAAGTGCAATATTGGGCCAACATGAGCCCTTGTGCAATACAATCTAGTCAATAAAGAGCATTTCAATCACTATGAACCATTACAGGCAATTCGTACAACCTGGCTTTATTCATAATAATACAATATACTGTGGACATTGTGCCCCTAGCTTGCTTGCTCGGTAGCATATACTACTTAATGTATTTCCAGCCTCGTCATCCTTAGGGCTTAGAATTAAGGATTTCTGTGCTTAGTTGTACTAAGGTCAGATATTCTGATACAATAAATGACATGTCTTCGATACCCGGAGTTTGCCTACTGGCTACCGTAAAACCTCTCTGATAAGCCGACCTCCCTTATAAGCCGACCCCCCAGTTTGAATTTTATAAGCCAGAGTTGGACCCATTTGAACATTGGTAAACTATAATTTGCTTGCTGAGAAACCTCCCTTATAAGCCGACCCCCACTTTGAGACAATGCTATAAGCCAAATTGGGCCTAAAATCCCAAAAAAGCTTGGCCTATAAGAGAGGTTTTATGGTAATAAAGAATACGTGATAATACCGTGGTGGTCATTACACATAACTATTTGTATTACAATACTTACAGGTGAGGAGGATTCACGAGAAGAAGGCGGCCCTGTCCACGGGCAGCGAGCAGGGGGAGCGCCCCCCTGGGCGTGACGACCACTTCCCCTTCACGCCCCAGAACAGCGTGAGTGACTCGTCCCTGGACCACCTGATGCGGCAGCAGACCCTGCCCAGCTTTGACACCCCCGAGATGGTGGAGACGGTGCACAGCAAGCGGCAGGACCAGTACGGGGCCCAGCCCGCCTCAGCTGAGGCCCTCCGGTACCCCTACGCACCCCCCAACAGCTTTGTAGACAGCTCCTTCACCGAGATGCACAGGAAGGGACCGCTGCAGCTGGTGGAGCAGGACTTTGCCGACCGGGTCAACAAGAAACAACTACCCGATCATGAGGAGGTCGAGGAGGAGGAGGTAGCATCACCGCTAGACGAGGTGGAGAAGATGGACCTCCCGACTAAATCAACGGGAAATGTTGTAGCTCTGCGTATAGCAGAAGAGATGAAAACTCAAACTGAGGATAAAGAGATCCGTGACTTGGTGAACGACCACTCTGGGAATGTTGTAGCTCATCATATCGCGCAGGATATGAAGGCAGGAGAGGAGCACAAAGAGATCACGGAGCTTGTGAACGACCACTCCGGTAACGTGGTGGCATTCAGGATAGCCCAGGACATGAAGGAGCAGGGGGAGGAGGGTAGAGCAGCCGGTAGTGCTGCCTCCCCGGGGGTGTGGGAGGGGAACATGCTGACCTACACCGGGGAGGACGACGTGGACGCGGCTAACCAGTTTGCTGCAGACGTCATCCTGAAGGCACTAGAGGACATCAGGACCACCGGGGAGTCGCTGCAGTCTGAGCTAGCACGCGCTGACCGGGCTGTACCAGAGGGGGACCAACTAGACGTCTCCACTCCTGGTACTGACAACAGTAAACCTACAGCAGACCCTGCCGCCCTGCCAGGTATCTCAGTTACTGACCATGAGGACAGAGGAGCTACCAGCAGTACCGATGTCAGCAGTAACCTTCAAAGTGCCCTCCGAAAGGTACCCCCCCCAGAGGGCGCCCCGGGGGGTCGGAGGGAGGAGAGCGTGGTGACCTTTGCGGAGGAGCCGCGGCTGCTGGTGATCTCCCCTGACCTGGAGGGCAGACCTCACAGTGACAGCCAGGTGTCAGAGACCAGCAGCGGGGCAGACAGCGACCTGTCCTGGACCACCCGGGACTTTGTGTCCCGCATGCGGAGTGACACGGGGGCCTCGGTGGTGTCGGGTAACAGTGACGACCTGGTTGTGGCGGCCACTCAGATGGACGTGGCACGGGTTCTGGTGGACGAGGCTATGGACGCTGCTGTGGACATCGTGAAGCAGGACGGGGACCTCCAACCTCAGGTAAGGAACCTGTTATGCATGTACTGTATTCAATGTAATAAGTGCCCGCTTAAAAAAATATTTTGAGTGGAAAAATCGGCCTCAAATATTCATTTTGATAAGTGCATCTATGGCTATCTTATACAGACTACTGGCTCACATCAGTGGCCTCTACAAGGCTTTTATTTCCCCCTTCGCCTAAAAGAAAGTTACGCTTGGCTAGCGCCCCATGTATACAAATGTGTGAGAATCAGCAGCCAAATTGGTTGAACACTTAAAAAAGCTGAAACAAATCTGAAAAACGGGCGGTGCTTATCAGGAGGAGGGCGCTCATTATGTTGGATGAGTGCCTACCCTCTAATAACTGCAACCCACCTTTTCCCAAATGTTGAGCCCAATTAAACCACTAAAATAAGTTTTGGTCCTGTGCGCTTATTACGTCGATTACAGCAGTTTCTGCTTTCTGAATAAGATGTCTTTATTGCAAGAAGGGTTGAATATATGCATTTTTGCAGGTGTCATGGTTTAATGTATATTTTACTTGTCTTGTGTTTACAGAAAATGATATGATTTGTAGGCTGCACCAAGCTTTGTACTTGAAGTTTGTCTTTTAGTTACAGTACAGTTATTTTTCAGGTCCATTGTGCTTGCACTTGAGGTTTATCTCTTCGTAACCATACAATTACTTTCAGGTAATTGTACATATTAAGTCACCTGATGCCATCTTTGGCGGAGGCATCTTATTACATACTGTGGGCCGTCATGGAATTGGTTGTCACTTTGGGTTGCGTGCCTGTGTAGTCCACGGCACACGCTGTGTGTAAATTGAGGATTTTGGCGATATATACATACACATAGGCCTTGGTATTGAATGTGGAAGGCTTATCTCCTATATAGGGGTACTTTCTTATTAATTACAGAATGCTCTAGTAATTTCCATAGGTCTATTATATTGAAGAAAGTAGTACAGTGCAAATCATGTGTCATTAGATCTAATCAATCACTAAATGTCGAGGCTGCATCCCTCTATAAGCTGGGTTAGGTGAGGTGGTGTTCACTGGATGCAGGACCAGGCCTGCAGTGGTTCTCCTTCCTGGCGGCAGGGGGCAGTATAAGAGATAGGCAGTAGTTGTGGGAGTGTACTGCAGGGGGAGCCACATCCACCAGTGCCTCATGTCACAGCGGCACCATTCTCAGATACAGGTCCAGGTAGGAATCCCTCTCTGACTACATCTGTAACAGAGGCCTCACTCTCCTAGCACATCCTCAGTCCACTCTCAAACACTGTTTCATAAATCATTACATAAGCGTCGGGTGGCTACAGATGGCGGTGTGCCTACAGAGGTGATGGGTGGTGCCATCTGCTACAGAACAGAGCTGTTTGTGGACGGTAGGAGATACCATACTTCAAGTCTGCGAAGCCTGTAAAGCTGGCAACTGCTCATGTGGAAATACAAAGCTTTGCAGTTTTCAGTAGCCACATGTATACATAACCAGCACCATTAGTAATCGAGTTTACCAATTACCACCGAGGGAGCCCATTATCCAAAGGTGTAACCGCACCAAAGTATGTCCGTTGTTCAGTAGTTTCTCCTGCTTTTTCCTGCTTTTCTTTATAGGCTGAAAAAAGGAATTAAAATGATATTTTAGACCTGTACTTCTGTGCAAATGTAGGCCCTATTGTTTCTAAGGTTGGTCGAGTGGAGGGAAACCTATCCTTCTTCAGGTATTTATACGCAAATATGTTTTTAGATGTTATTTCTAAAATGAGAAATTAAAGACACAGACTTGAGCGGGACAATATTTATTTAGGCATACTCTGGAGGTAGAATATTTGACAGTTACCAATTAGCGGGCTGTGTAGAGGGTACTCAAACATTTATATCACCAGCTAATTCGATGTACCCCCCTGTGGTAAACTCTCAACCATCTGACGTATTGTGTGCGGTATGAACAATCTCACATGACGTCATTAGTAGCTAACATTTGGTTTTCTGAAAATCAGTTACTGGTATTTTAGAAATAAATTAATCAACGGATGCTGAGGCGAAAAAGAAATGAAGGTTGTTTCAGGTAACATGGCAAGAACATGTAGGGTCGCTAGGTCCGAATTCTTTTTTTTAAACATGAAAGTAACACCCAGTCTCTCCGAAAATTGACCAAAAATGGGCAAAAATACGAAGAATTCTTCAAAATTGCATAAAAAACCGTAGGGTCGGCCCTGTTTTGATAGGGTTGGTCGGGTGACCTGAAACAAACTGGTACTCCAACCCTAGATACTCCATGTGTAGATGTGTGGCTATCCCCTTTATTGATCTGTGCAGAACGAGCGACAAGTGAGTTATTGTTACCTCTCTGTCCTCAGATGGCCCGTGCATGGCCCAACTAGCCTTCCCTACTGTGGAGTTCATCCCTCTGCCTGGAAGTGGGGACTTCATGGTAAAGGTATGAGCGATTAGAACAACAACATGGGGGGGCCTTCCACAATAATAATCAGTGGCACAGGAGAAGGGTGGCCCTTCCGCAGATCACGGAGGAGGGGGCCAGGCCTACTATGTCTGGGCTTCCCTCCACCAAAATTTGGCAAGACCCTACACGTAATTCCCAAACCTTATCTCTCCTTCATGGGGAAAAGTGGGTCTTGGCAACCAATCAGAATTGAAGGGGGCTCAAACACGTTTCTATACAATTCTAATATAAGTGTGTTGTACATATATGCCTAAAAGTGATGCTTAATTCTGGTTGGAGTTGCCCCCCCCCCACTCCCCCAATGACGATTTGCTTCCTACGCCTCTGACAATGGGCATTCCAAAATACAACAACCCCCTGAGTGATTGTCTGCAGGATGGCAGCAGATGCTCGTGGCCCGGGCTTTCACAATATGCCTTGTCTACCACGTGCTCCCTCCTCAGTCAGCCAGCCTGATATATCAGCTGCAACGCTTTGTCTGGCCTCGTATATGGGAATAATCAAGCTAGCCCCACCTCGACAACTGTTCCCAAGCATCATCACTGGCACCAAACTTGCTGATGAAAGTAGTTCCGCTGCACTTGGTGCTGTAATATTAGAAATGTGAATGGGTGCCGTGGAAGGATCTACCCACATATACGGAGGAGGTGATGCGGTCATGGCCCCTCAGATACCAGCGATGGCGCCCAGACGAGTCCGAGGACGAGTTGGGGCCAGCTTGTTGGAACAATGTCTATAAGAGTGGGAGACTTTAATAAGGGTAGGACCTGCATCTACTCCGGTACTAAGTAGAGGCAGCATTGCTGTATTTAGGAAGCAGCATTGTAGATGCCTGTCCACATGTTATACATTTGATGGAGCTAAAAGCTTGACATTGTGAAAGCATGGATTGCCTAGAATGGCTCCACCGGACGTTAAACTACTCAAACCACCCATCAGTCTGAGGCCAGCCTTTAGAGGCGCAGATCTTGGTACCCCTCCAGCGACAGTCGCAGCGGAGACGGGACAGGCACTCAGTCCTATATATAGGGGCGGTGGGGTTTTAAGGCCAGCACAGTGCTTGAAGGCAGAGTGCTTGCTGCCCCTGCAGTAACCGTCACAGCTGAGCAAGGACCGGCACTCTGGGCTTAAATAGAGCGGGGCGGGGTTTAGATGCATCATGTCCTTTGTAGTCATGATGCATGAATGCAGCTTTGGTGAATAACTCGCCGGGGCTGCATTGACGTGGCATCATGGCAGCAGTGATGTATAGCACATTAAAGCACTATGCTGTACTTATAGGGTTAGAGTAGCTCTGATGATGCTATTGTCCTCTGGGCCTGCATTGATCTCAATATGCAGACAAGTAGCGAGCCATTGTCCGCTCCCTGTCGTGACGTGTCCCCATTACTCCACCCGGTCCTGCCCCCGTCTGACCGGGTGACCATTAAGGAGGTGATCAACCCCTACCTGCTGCGGCATTATTGGAGAAGGAGAATAGACATAGAATATTGAATGTTGGCCTATAGATATTGAAGGGAAGCCAGGGAAGCTTCCACTCTCTGACTAGTTAGTCACTGACTATCCTTCAATACAGTCTTGATGAACTGACTACCCCGGTTTCAGGCAAAACACGACTATAGATCAATGCAGCAAGAAAGGGTGATTTTTCAGAAAAGTTGTTGATTAAGTTTTTGAACATTTCTGAAGTGTGGCTGACAAATACATGAGTATAACCTTTAAATCCAGCATTTTAATATATACTATTTGAAAGATAATTATCCAGTGAATCTACTGATGTGCGATGTTTGCAAACATAGCTATTACAGACAGTGCTATGAGGATTCAGCTAAGACTAACCGAAACACAACTTTATTATAGAAAAGTCACCCTTTCTTGCTGCATTGGTCTATAGCTGTTGAAACATATTTATATGCTTACATGTAGGGCTGTCCCTACAAAAAGCGGCCAGTTTATTGAAGATCCACTATTCAATACCTAACCATTCCCCTTCTCTGACCTCTACTGTTTGCCCTGCCTGACCCCTGGCTGCCCAATCTCCTCTTCCTGTCCTCTCTCCTCTACTAAACCGCCCTATTTCTCTCCCCTACCTCCCCCTTTTTCCACCTGCTCCCCTACTCCTCTCCTGTACCACACTTCCATATCACTCTACCCTGCTTCCCTTGCTCTCCCTCCTGCCCCCTGCTCACCTGCCTCCCCCTTCCCTTTCCCATCACTCCATCTACCCATGTTTAATTCCCTCCAATCCCTGCCCCCTCCCCTGCCCCCGGGCCCGGTGAGCAACAGCTTAGTGGTGTATGAGTCACTCGGCTGTAGCTGGTTGCTCCGTGTCTGGTAGTAATTAATGTCTGACAGGCTGGTACCCCTCCTGTTGCTGCCCGCCCCGAGCTGCTCCCCCGACCCCAACCAGCCAGCCCTCCCTAGAGATTCCCTCCCTCCCCACCCGATTCCCCTTTTCCAATCATTGCCTTTCCCAATCACCTCCCCCCCTGCCCTCTTCATTGGCTCTCCCGCTAAACCCTTCCCCTTATGTCTCTCCCTCCCCCTCCCCTTCCATCCCCTCCAATTCCGTCCCCTCCAATTCCATCCCCTTCCCTGTCCCTCCTCCCTCCCTCCCTCCCTCCCTCCCTCCTCCCCAATCCAATCTTCCCCTTCTCACTACCCAACATACCCTCCTCCTCCCCAGTGTCCCTGCCCCCTACCACTGTACACTCCCCTCCTGTCCCCCACCCGCTGTATGGTTATGATTGCCTCGGCCGGGCTGGAGCTGCCCCCGCTAACCCCTGCAACCCCCCCCCCTGCTGCTGCTGGTGGTGGTGGTGGTCATGCATGCGGTGCCTGTCCTGGTGGCTAGTTGGTGGCCGGGGGAGCAGGGGACCTGCTGGTTAGGGAGCGCCCATTTTTTAACAACAGGGGGCTTGGTGGATTTTGGCGGGGGTGTTAACAAAAACCAAGGGGTGGGGGTAAGGAATTTCATGTGTTTTAACCAAGAAGCTTGTGTGTTACTATCCAATTTTTGACTTGCTTGGGGGGGGGGCTATCATCATGGGGAATGAAAAGATTTCGTTCCGCACAAAAACTCACTGCCCCGCCCCCCCCCTGTTGTTAAGAAATGAGCAGTCCCTGAGGCTTGTAGAGAGGGATGAGTCAGTGTGAGTAGTAGTGAGTTGGTGGTTGTACTGCTCGCCCCACTGGCTGAGCTGCTCCCCCTGAGCTGCTCCCCTGCCCCCTGCTGCTGCTGTACCCACACTGGGTCTGGCATCACATGGCTTGTCTCATAATTACGAGTGACTGGCATCTACATACGATGCCTTTGAACATTATAACATGCAGATCTTCGTGAAATGAGTATCCATGCATTGCTGTAATAGACAACTTATTCCTGTCTGTTCCAAAGATTTAATTGGATTGAATGCTATGAGTACATGTACAGCAAAGTCCACTCTGTCAGGCGAATGATACTTTACCTATTTCACCACTGGCTCAAGAAAATGGGGACAGGGGGTGCCTGGGCCCCCAATACTGAGACGCTGCTTAGATGTGTCTCCTATATATAAGGTGGTATTGAAGTGGTAGGCTGCTCCAATAAAATCGTTGGGCCCCCAATAAGGAATTTTCTTCTCTTACAGTTACTAAATGACCATCAACAGTTGTGAAAGGCAAGTTTTTCAGTTTTGCTGCTAATGCTGGTGACTCTGCCAATATTACCACCTCTGCTGTTGTATACAGCTACAAGTCACCACCTATTTTGGCCAGAGATAATGACGCCACATGGGTAGTCCTGCCCTATACAGATCCGGCAAATTTTAGCCAAGGACAGCTAATTTCTATTTTAAGCGACAGGGGTTTAGTCCTCTCAGAGCAATCACTACCTAGGATTATCTGTCTTTCCCCAAACTAGGCATGCCCTGCCAACTACATGGGGACTGAGTGTAGCAGCGGTACTCGTGCGACTGCTGTTGCTGCTGCTGTTGCTAAGCCTCCTCCTGCGCCATCGGCATCAGCAGCAGCAGCAGCAGCAGCAGCAGCAGCAGCAGCGGTAGTAGCGGGAGAGGCAGTGCCCAGCGTGGTGCCCATCCCAGTCAGTCACACTAGTACCGCAGTAGGACTGAAGCAGTAGGAGTAGTAGAGCAGTAGTAGGAGTACCCCTCCCCACCACCTACAGCTACAACCCCCAGTGGATGTACCATACAGAGGAGTACCAGTAGGAGTCATACAGCAGCATACAGGAGGCAGGGAGCAGCTCACAGCGGGGGAGGAGCAGCACAGGAGCATGTCTCTGATCGCCACCCAGCCCGTCTGGTTCTCCAAGTTACTGGCAGAGGACTCTACACACTGTATTAAGGTAAGGTACCAGGCACCAGCCCAGTTCTGTCCTATACCAGCCATGAGTGCTACTGTACCCCTCACTGATGTATACTGGGGGGGGGGGGGGGGTTCTGTACCAGCCCTGGACTGCTGTACCCCTACACTGTACACACTCAGGGAGGTACCAGCCCTAGCTGCTCCTGTACCCCTGTTCCCCTGTACCCAGTAACAGTTGTAATAGTGCTTTAATGCCTGCCTAGATGCAGCTCATGGATGCTGCATCCACCAGCCATGGGTCTGTACTGTACAACCGCATTCAGTTAACCCTTTATGGACGCTATAATGCCCTAACGTTTCATACTCTGGGTCATCATGATGCACAAATGCAGCCAGTAAGTCGCCAGTGGCTTCACCAATGCAACCCCGGAAATTTACTCGCAAATTACTTGCCGAGGCTCATTGGTGCATTATAACAACAAATGTCATCTTTAAGCGACATGCCACCCTTTCAGGGTTTCTTACTATGCCCTCTTTTCTGCATGATGCATGGATGCAGCTCACCAATGCTGTATGCACCAGCACTGGAAGATGACGGAAATTGGATATGATTCTTCAAGGACCTTGCCACTGTTAAAGGTGCAGTTACTGCTACCACAGGCTCATCCTATACCCCTGTCTGTGGCACTAGCTTACACGCCGTCTAGGCACTAGGCACATAATTAATTTAGTTTGACCATGCATTGACTACACAAGATCCTTTTGCCTTTGAATATAGCGATTTCAATGTCCTCCCTATCTTTGAATTTACTCAAAATAGCAATTTGAGGCTAATGGAGTAGCCTTTCAGGAATTCTGCCAATACCTGACTTACATCTCTGTCTAGCAGCCCACTGTATGACTGTAACGTTACACTACCCCGACCCCTGGAGGTTACTCCCCCCCCCCCACCACACACATTAGTGCGGTATGGTCATGATCTGCTGCCCTGGACAGGAGCCTGATTTAGTCTGTCCCTGTCCTACACTTACACCAGAGTTAGTGCAGGGTGTTCTGCTGCCCTGGACAGGAGCCTGGTTTAGTCTGTCCCTACCTACACCTACAGGGGTAGTGCAGGGTGTTCTGCTGCCCTGGACAGGAGTCTGATTTAGTCTGTCCCTGTCCTACACTTACACCAGAGTTAGTGCAGGGTGTTCTGCTGCCCTGGACAGGAGCCTGGTTTAGTCTGTCCCTACCTACACCTACAGGGGTAGTGAAGGGTGTTCTGCTGCCCTGGACAGGAGTCTGATTTAGTCTGTCCCCACCCTACACCTACACCTACACCTACAGAGGTAGTGCAGGGTGTTCTGCTGCCCTGGACAGGAGTCTGATTTAGTCTGTCCCTGTCCTACACTTACACCAGAGTTAGTGCAGGGTGTTCTGCTGCCCTGGACAGGAGCCTGGTTTAGTCTGTCCCTACCTACACCTACAGGGGTAGTGAAGGGTGTTCTGCTGCCCTGGACAGGAGTCTGATTTAGTCTGTCCCCACCCTACACCTACACCTACACCTACAGAGGTAGTGCAGGGTGTTCTGCTGCCCTGGACAGGAGCCTGGTGTAGTCTGTCCCTACCCTACACCTACACCAGGGGTAGTGCAGGGCGTTCTGCTGCCCTGGACAGGAGCCTGGTTTAGTCTGTCCCCACCCTACACCTACACCAGAGGTAGTGCAGGGTGTTCTGCTGCCCTGGACAGGAGCCTGGTTTAGTCTGTCCCCACCCTACACCTACACCAGGGGTAGTGCAGGGCGTTCTGCTGCCCTGGACAGGAGCCTGGTTTAGTCTGTCCCCACCCTACACCTACACCAGGGGTAGTGCAGGGTGTTCTGCTGCCCTGGACAGGAGCCTGGTGTAGTCTGTCCCTACCTACACCTACAGGGGTAGTGCAGGGTGTTCTGCTGCCCTGGACAGGAGCCTGGTTTAGTCTGTCCCCACCCTACACCTACACCTACACCTACAGGGGTAGTGCAGGGTGTTCTGCTGCCCTGGACAGGAGCCTGGTTTAGTCTGTCCCCACCTACACCTACACCAGGGGTAGTGCAGGGTGTTCTGCTGCCCTGGACAGGAGCCTGGTTTAGTCTGTCCCCACCTACACCTACACCAGGGGTAGTGCAGGGTGTTCTGCTGCCCTGGACAGGAGCCTGGTTTAGTCTGTCCCCACCCTACACCTACAGGGGTAGTGAAGGGTGTTCTGCTGCCCTGGACAGGAGTCTGATTTAGTCTGTCCCCACCCTACACCTACACCTACACCTACAGGGGTAGTGCAGGCTGTTCTGCTGCCCTGGACAGGAGCCTGGTTTAGTCTGTCCCCACCTACACCTACACCAGGGGTAGTGCAGGGTGTTCTGCTGCCCTGGACAGGAGCCTGGTTTAGTCTGTCCCTACCCTACACCTACAGGGGTAGTGCAGGGTGTAATGCTGCCCTGGACAGGAGCCTGATTAGTATATCCCATAGGAGGTGGTGGCCTTTCCCTAACGTAGCCGCTGGCACAGTTTTATTATGTATTGCCTGGGACAGTGGCTGGTGTAATGTTGGCCTGGCCGGGTGATAGCCTCTGGCACAGTTTGCCAGTAATTGCCCTGACCAGTCGCCATCCTCTACCATAGTCATAGGCAATACGCGAGTGTAACCACAGCTGTCGTACCCCTGGCTGAACCTCGCTACCCTCACCGGTCAGGAGAGCCAACTGATTTAGGATTGGACTCACTATTTTCCTGGCATGATGCATGATTGCAGCTCTGGCTGCAGCATGATACAGTCCTGAGGGGTTGTCTGCCCGGCAACTTCTGTCAACGGAACTGTCTCTTCTGTCAACACAAGCCTCCCCCATTGTCTTTTGGGATACCCAAATATGATTTGCTCATCCTTTCCATTATCTGAAAGGCCATCATTATAAGGTGCCCCATGTGGTGTCCTTGTTAGCCGTCAGCCCGGTTAACGAGGGTGACATATTGATTCAATCACCTCCTCCCCTCACCCCTGCAGCCTTCCTCTCTTCACCCTGGCTCTCCTCACTGCCTGGGTGTTGCCTGTTAATCGGTCGGCGGTCTGGTTGGCGGTCTGGTTGCCAACAAAGGAAGGCGATGACCGGTTCAATACCAGGCACCAGGCCATGCAGGAAGCAACTCAGCTTACCAGGAAGCCAAGGCAGGGCAGAGTGGTGGGAGGGGGGGGGGGGAGGGGGGGGAGGGGGGTAGTAACACCCAAATCAGGAAGCCAAGGCAGAGTACTCAATATCTGTATCAGCAATCTGAGGTTACAGCTTCAGCTATGGTCTACTTCTAAAGCTGCTGTACTACCTCCACTTTGTACATCACCTTCTGATGTAGCTGGTATCCCATACTAAAGTCCAGGCAGGACGGCCAGGCTGCTCAGTGCTCACTGAGTGTCTAGCTATGTTTAATACTGATGAGGTTTTCCCCATCATTTGATTGATCTCTGGGTAAGGACTTAGCCTCATGCAGACGCAGCGATGGTCAGAAACTCATCAGAACCCCTGATGTTGGCACTGATCACTGAATGCAGAACACACCATCACTGCTGAGGAGGTTCTGACCATGCTTGGTAGAAGTGAGGTGGGGGACAGCAGTGGCCAGTTCTGTTCAGGCACTATATGGTATGGCCTTTTGCCGCTATGATGTATGAACCGAGAGTGTTTCAGTGGAGTAACATGCCTTTATGCTGGATGGTTGTCCATGTTTTGCTTTGCTGGACAATATGTTTCATGCATGGAGATCTATTCAAGCTCATCCCTTTATGCAAATTCCAAATGCACTTTGTTGATGGAATGTGATGGATGATAATAAAGATCTCCATGAACTGACTCCTTTCAAACAGCCAGCCTGCAGTGCATGGATGAACCCCCTACCTCTTTTGTATACACAGGCTATTCATATGGAGGCCCTGAGCAGGTAATATAATCTGGACTGACATAAAAACCATGACAGTTTAATGAGGCGTGTGACGCCGCCCACTGCTCTATACTCTACCACATACCCGGTCTGCTACAGTGGCCCAGGAGGGTCAGCATTCATTGTGAAATTGAAATTGAAAATTAAGTCAGATATGTGAAAAAGAAACCTGAATTGAAAGTGAAAACTTAAATTCATCCATCTACTGTCAAATGTCCCTTTTTTTTCATTATTGCAAGTGGAAGATAATTTTCAATTTCAATTTTACAAAAGATTGTTGACCCTCCTGGCCCATTGTAGTCTGGCCCCTGCTCACCATCTTCTACTCAGACCATGGTGACATCGATCCTACACAGACGCTGCTCACACTATATTCATGAAGGTGTGCGTCTAACCCGTTAATGAGTGCATACTGCTTTAATGTACCCCTCACCAGGGCTGCACTCCTACATCATGACATGGCACATTAGAGCAATATGTGACCCTTATAGAGCTAAACTAGATTTGTCTCTCTCTTGTTTTGAACTCGTGAGGTTGTCAATGAAAAAGGGTATGAAAAAGGGTAATCTGCATTCCACTGCACAGCCAAAAATAACTAAATAAACTGTAAGTTAAATAAGTTTGTTTTTTTCTATCTTAAAATCTTATTTTCTTGAAATGAGAAAATAATTTTTGGCTGAGTGCATGCAGCATCCTTTCTGCTGTTCACGGATCTACATGGCCACACACCAGAAGCCGGTGGTGCATTATGAACGTGTTGGTCTCAGCCAGTCTGTAGGACTGTATCACACTCATGAATATCCACACACAACAATACCCCGCTGTGCCTCCTCTTAATAAGACTGACTAATAATAGGGCGCACCACTGTGTATTATCAGTCTTAGGTATGCTGATTAATCAAGGCATTCGATTGCCTAGAATGTTGGGAGTAACAATTTGTCTGGTTGGCCCAGGTATCTGGGCCAGGAAAGTCTTGCACTCTGCAGGGTCACCCCAGCTAACAAAAATACATTATTTTACGTTAAGAAACGTTTACTGGGGCTGCCTCTCTTGGGAGGTGTGTGCACAGAGGCCCAGTGTATGTGTGATGTCATTGCCAGGTAGGTAAACTCCTACAGAGATGGCTGCCATAGACTGCTACTGGGCCTATGTGGCACCACCTAGTAAATCACTGTCTGTACTATAGACTACACCTCCTCTCCGCCCCCCGAGGCTGCCTTTTGTACCACTGATTAATAGTTCTTTTTAACCCCAGTGGGGGCGCTACTATCAGCTGCTCACATGGTGCTGGTTGAGCAGCTGATAGAGCAGCTCAGAGCAGCTCAATGGTTGTACACAGAATCAATACAGCGCATACAGTAACCAGCAGGTTACAGCACTGTAGTGTATTAGTAATGAATTAACTTACATGTACTGTTTTAGGTATGTGATAGTTCTACAATTCTGATAACTGTAACCCTTTGACGGCCATATAGTGTTGTGATGTAATGCGGCGGTATATTGTTGTAATGTGCTTTGGCTATTCTGCATAAATGCAAGCCCTATGTATCAACTTTGTATGGTCGCCTTGATACCTGAATGCAGCACTGGCATAGTACTCACCGGGGCTGCATTCTTGCATCATGATGACATAGGGAATAGTGAAAGCACTATGCGGCCCTTTAAAGACTAAATAGTGATATGTAATTTTAGCACAAACTTCCTCTTACTCTGGTAAGTTCATGGGCTCATCACACTGACCTTTATACATGTACTCTTATCATCTGTACAGCTATTACTACCCAGTACCTCAATGGTTTGTGTAGAATCACAGATCTGCTGTCCAAGTCCCCTTATTACATCTTTGCTCAGCTCTTATGAAGCAGAACACAGAACAACGTATTTCCGTTCACTGACATATTGATCATGTTTTGAGCCCATGGCAAACGCCACTCGTTGCCCCCTGGACTAGGATCGAACCTCGATCAATGACTTAATTCAAGACGCCCGTGGTGTAACGACACGGGTACACAGTCATACACAGTAAATGATTGCCTGCCTGCATGCAACAAAGGGGGCAGGGCTTTTACATAATATAAACACAATATCATATTATGGAGGTGCATGTAGGCCAGAAAAATAGTTGTGTTCAGGTATCCCTAGCGATCCTATTTTTTGGCCCCACCCAAAAAAGAAAATTTCTTTTTTTTAAGGCAACTTTGAGGGTGTTTCTTTTCTTTTTTACCAGAAAACCCTTTTTTTTTACTGAAATATTTTCTTTACTGAAATTATACGAAAATAGGGGGAATTTCGTCTCAAAATCCTTAAATTTAAAAAAAATAATTTTATGGCCTGAAGACATTATGTTACCTCCATATACCGCAGGGAGAGTCTCCTTCATGTTGCACCCGCTGAGCCCGGTCTGTATTACCGCACAGAACAGAGATGTGGGAAGTGTGCACTCCGTCTGGCATTGATTCTACCATGGATTATGTGTCTTACATAAATCACATCCAGTTCCTTTCTGTGTGGCAAGGTACTGCTGAGTATTCTCGTCGAAACGCTGAACATTAATCAAATAATCTAGCTTATTCAACAGCTTGTGTTCATAGAGGTATATTATCAAGTTATATGGCAGATTCAGATAGTCATATGAGGTTGCTCACAATGTAAGGGGATCATTTCTATCAGTGAGAATAGTGTACTGGCGAGTCGAACAGGAGGGTAAGGTGAAATGCAGAATGGAAGCAGAACATGCAATCTATAAATAACTA
This sequence comes from Harmothoe impar, assembly GCA_947462335.1. Taxonomy (NCBI): domain Eukaryota; kingdom Metazoa; phylum Annelida; class Polychaeta; order Phyllodocida; family Polynoidae; genus Harmothoe; species Harmothoe impar. Next base: position 108,222,149 of record OX381705.1, on the reverse strand, counting down.
GAAGTCACCCCAGCAGGGTCTCATTTAGAACCTGACTGTGAGGTAGACATGCGAGCTGCAGTCAGTAGCAGGGTGTACAGGTATATGCTGTACAGGTAGAGGCAATTGGAGTTGACTTCACCACTTTCAACCGGTCTATTCTATGTTTTTTCGTGAGCTAACTTGAAGGTCTGATTGCTCCTACATGATTTTGTCCATAACTTTCATAAATGTACCAAAAGTGACCTAGAGTTACCCCAACCTCCCTATACTACTCACATGACTACAGTGTGAGTAGTAATACAGTGTGAGTAGGACAGGGAGATGGGGGTGACTCTAAGTTAGAGAGTGAGATGTGTGTACCAATAGTGATAGAGTCAGTGGTACAGAGTACTAGAGTAATACACTGGTGGTGCTGTGAGTCGTACAGGGATATGGAGTCAACACAGATGTATACCATGTCACACAGTACAACAACAACCACCAGACAGACATGTATAAATACACTCCTGTTTGCACACCACTTCTATCAGGACAACCATTCAGTATTAAACATAACCACTCATGTTTAAATCAGTGTGTATAAAACTGTCATTGTGTCGAGTCGCTACTTGTGTCAGGTAACGGGGCCGGTGTGTTATTAAGTACGATGAGGCATGTCTATATCTGGTTACCCTTTTTAGACGGTATGCTGCATCAAAGCGACATTTGTCGTCACCAACACAGTGCCAGCGAGTAACTCACTTGCACTGCCTCGGTGCATCATGCCCCCCGTTGTGTAACCACAAAGATTTGGCATGAATGCAGCACTAGCGAGTTGCCCACCAGGACTGCATTCATGCATCATGATGACAAAAGGCGTGTTGTATTACCGCACTACACCGTCCGTAAAGGGTTACAGTAATTAGTCACGCCGGCCGGCAGACAGGTGTTGACTGTTTGAGGGACAGGATGGCAGCTATTGATGGCGGCCTAATTAGTCAGTATTATTGGTGTTAACTGGGAAATTAGTTACTGGGGCAGTAATAGGCAGTGTTCTATCCTGCAAGGCACAGAGGAAACTGACAGTTCTGTGGGGCGGTATTATGGAAGCAGTTGCAGAGTTCCCACCAGTCATTGAAAGTCATGGAAAGTTCTCGGAGGGGGAGTTTTCAGAGGAATTCATGGAAAGTCATGAATTTTGACACAAGTCAGGGGAAGTCATAGAAAATGCAGAAACGCATTATAACCAAATCCATTATAATGTACTATTCACCTTTGAGATTTTAAACATTTTTCCAGTAAAGTTGATAACCGCCTAGCACTATGTGGTACAGTAAATGTTGTCATGGAAAATGGTAGTTTTTGGTGGTGGAAAATCAATCTGAAATGTATTAAAGGTTCAAGTAAAGAGGGAAGAATTCCTATTAGTGTCCTTGTCCTAGTTTTATCAATATTAGTTTATTAGACATGTCTAACAGAAGCCATGGTCACAGTATACTATGGGCTGCTGAAGGTCATACAGGTCACGCTGTACACACAGACCTCACCCATGTCCCAATAACCCCCCCCCCCCCCCCACACAGACACACACACAGACCGTGACAGCAGACAGCCATGATGGATCATGCAGACAGGGTTAGGACAACCACTCTGTAACCTGCCATACCAGCAAAACCGATGGAATTCTTTTGTGACTGCAATTTGTGGCACTATAGTATGGCTGTACACATATTTAGGACAAGCCTTATGTTGACACTTATAGAAAAGGCTAACAGTTATAATTAGCACTAGCCTTAATACGCCTTCAGCCTCGTCTTATACATCGGACTTCCATTATGTCTTATGCAGCAGCTGAGAGAGCAGCTCGGAGCAGTACTCACACAGGTTCCGTTCCGTTTGCTGCCACATTGATCCGTGTGTTGGGGCAGCCCACATGTAGGTACCTCACCAACACCCCCTAGTGCCTCAGGGCGGAACCACATCAATGACTTAAGTACTCAAGACAACTGTGACGTAACAACGGGGGCACACGGTTATATATACAGCCCTATGTAACACCCACAGGCTGTAACTGAGTTCTGCTGCCATTGTATTGTGTATGCATCTGACACTCCTAGTCTCCGGTCATCTAGGCACGTAAGGTGGCACCACTGTACATGGGATTGTCGGTAGACAGTGACACCATCTAGTAGAAAGGTAGGAACTACAAATCTCTGTAGTTCAGATGGTGCCACTGTCTACCTACAATCCCATGTACAGTGGTGTTACCTTAAGTGCCTAGATGACTAGGAGTGTCAGACCTTTACATACACTATGCATACACAATACAATGCCAGCAGGATTCAGTTACAGCCTGTGGTACCCCCAGTCTCAGGCCATGACTCTATAGTAGAGTCTGAGCAAACTCATATAAGAAACACTTGTGTGACAAACTTGTCTTCAGAAGGTGACCAATCAAATCCTGTACACCAGTCCCTGTGCACCTGGCAGGAAGAAACAACCTAAATATAGCAGTTCCGCCAGTCCCATTTGGAGCTCTTGCAGCGGATAAAGGTACTGGTTGAGGGAGTCTGATGTTACCCCAATGTACAGTATTCAGTAACTGATTACACTACATCACACCACACAGCAGTGGGAGGGGGGGGGGGATGTTCTTGATGTCTGAATGTCTATAGACACATATAATGGCACTTCCCCCTCCCCAGGCAGTCATCTCGTATTCTGCACTCAGGGAGCCCAGTCCAAATTAAAAAGAGAAGAGGGCTGATGCAGGGGACTGTGTATTCTGCCTGGGATTGATTTTACCATTGATTGTGCGGTGCACTTAAATTACATTCACGTTTTTTTTTGTCATATGTAACATTCTTTTTAAACAGCTAGAGATGAATATCAATTGATATACAAAGAGAAAAAAGGTGTTCAAGCTTATTCTCTCTTTGCTGGCCTTGCTTCCAACAGGGAATTTTAATCTCGCCCCAAAAAAGCTCTACTTACATTTTCTATCAAATTGAGGGTAGAAATATAAGGCTACTGTGAACTGAAACATACTACCCTTTATCGTCAATAATCAAACTCTGGGCAATCAGCTGAGACTGACACGATATGTAATTTAATTGAAGGGGTACCACAAAAACATAAAGAAAAAACAGCGCGCATTAAACAGAAAACAGCTGTGGGCATGTATCACTGAAGGATATGATTTAGCTACTTATAAATCGCCACCATAACAGAACTACATACATATTACAGCCAGCAAACCTAATATCTGAATATCTTTTCCCTTTCTCATCTCATTATATATCAATTACCCCACTTATCTACTGTGTACCTTTTTAGTTATTATGATGTTTACTGCCAGTCTGGACCCATTTTTGACAAGATTAATAGCAGTCTTGTTACATAAAACATCCCCCTTATATCTGACCAATGATTGTGGAAAATAAGAAAATAATTCATCAGGTGATATCTCTTCGACTTTCATTTCACCAGTTTATCATCCATATCAATCTGATAACTTAATTACCATTAGGAAGTGTTCTCCCGAGCACACAATGCTATGGCGTAGGGCAAGCTGTGCAGTGTTAAAGTTGATATACCACCTGAAATATATAGATAGTAAACTTTCTGCATGTCCACACAGGGTCTCCTTAGTGCAGTGTGCTGGTAAGAGCCCAACCTGATTTGAGACTTTTAATTGTGGTAAATTCAAAGATATAGATCAGAAAAGCATTCTATTTAGTACATGATTACATCAACAAGGTAGTGCCATCTACAGGGATACACCAGTCCAGGTACTTTTCACCAAGGTAGTGCTACAGGGATACACCAGGTACCAGTAGACTGTTGTTGTGAGTTGAGCAATGGAAAACTTCCAGTCTCCTCTCCACTCAGTACTGCCACCTGATTGGTTCTGTCAACACTAAATAACCAAACCCCACCACAATATAAATAATAGTTGGAATGGGAGTTTGGTATTGCACATATTAAGAATCTTTTCCAAAAAGAGGGAAAGAGTAATGCAATCATGTAAGATACAAATGAAGAAAATGTAGGTTTTAGTGTGCCAGCTTGTATAGCCGCTTTAAACATGGACACTCATGTTTTAATTCGTAAAGCTCTCATCGCCTCGAGACACTCTCCGTGTTTTGTCACTGACCTGGCTGTCCAGCGTCAAGGCATTAGTTACTCAGGACAACGAGCTGTTTCTTTACTTGATTGCCGTAATGTGATTATCCCTCTAATGGCCGCATAGTGCATTAATGTGTTATCCCCTTTGCCGTCATGATGCACGCTGCCCCGGTGAATAACTCGCCAGGGCTGCATTCAATCCTGATGACTCTACACTTCTGAAGGATTGGCATGATGCACCAGTGCAGCCCAGGCGAGTTACTCGCCGACAAATGTTGCCTTTTAGTGACCATCCATCCTTAAAGGGTTTGTGGCAATGGCCGCCAAGAAGGTGTTGACGGTCTCTGGGGACGGCTCCTTTTGATGCTGACCTAATTGCTGACCTAATTGTCCAGTGTTATTGTTGTTAATTGGGAGATGACTGGACACCTATTGTGGTATCCTGGTACATGTCTTAACCATTTAAGGGCACATGTTGCTAAAAGATTGTCTTCATGATGCACCAATGCACCCTGACTAACTCGCCAGTGCTGTATTGGTGCATCATGCTAACTCCTTCGGGGGTGCCTCAACCCCATAGGGTCGTCATGATGCTTGAATGCAGCCCTGGTGAGTTACTCGCTATGGCTGCATTCATGCATCAATACGACTAAGGCATCATGCCATCCTTAAAGGGTAAAGGGAGTGGATAGACATGTCTGAAACAAAACAAAAAAGTAAAATGGACATAATTAGTTTAATGTTTAATGATTAGTAACAAGCTGGACAGTGATTTGACAGCTCCATATAAGCTGTGCTGACCTTAGCAGGACTGACCTAATAATACTAGTAAACAATTCATTGAGTGTCGGCTTGTTGAGGGAAATGTAAAACCATAATCTGTAAATCCTACTTCAGTTTGTTCCATATCCTGTGAAAATATGAGTTTTAACAAGTTTTTTTTATTAGCATAAAGTACATATAAATACTCATTAAGACTTTCAACTATAGCCAAAAATATTAATGTGAAAATATGGTCATTCTAAACATTCAGACTCAAACTGATTTTACCTCTACTCACCCTGCCGCCGCCCCCGGCAGCCCCCATACCAGTGTCTGCCCCTGCTACCCCTACACCTCTATCAGCACACACCACCTGCCCCTACCCCCCCCCCCCCCCCCCCCCACACACACACTGTGTACCACCTCACCTATCACACCACCCTGCGTGCTGATTTAATGCACTATATCCTACTGATACCATCCGCTCCTATAAGGGCAGCATGATGCCGTTAACATGGCGAATTGGAAAGGATGAGCAGGCACAGTGCTCCCTGAGTAGTGTAGTGTTAGTGAGGTGTAGAGGTGAAGGTGGCACAGAGCGGCGCCCGAGTCAAACTCCTGCCGTACTGCTACTAACAGTGTGGTATCTGTTCTACACACAACTACGTAGTAGTTAAACCACTGCCAGACCCCTGTACTGAGCATAATGGCCACAGTCAAGGCTGGTCACGAGTTGCAGACGATTGTGCTTATCTGTGGCGAACCCATTATCCTCAGTACAGGGTTTAGCACTGGTTTAACTAACTTATGCCACATACTGTGTTTTCTCACCTTTTGTACGTCATATACAGTCAGGCAATTCCTTTTGTTCTGACAACCAAGTGCAGTATAAATGTCTATAAATCACAGCAGCTATAACATATACCAGACACGTATGGAGCAGGATCAGAATAGATCACCCCGGCCCGCCTGTAACCGCCCTCACTCAGGGGACTAGCCTGCTGCCCTACCCTCCATACAGCCCCCCCCCCCCCCGCACAGACCAATAGAGAACCCCCCCCCCCCCCCCCCATCAGTCACCAACCTGATCCCCTCCTCCCCCCGGCCCCTGAGTAGAATCGATCATACAGCCATGATCTGTTGTGGTGTGGGCAGGGTGTAGGGTAGAATAGCGCCGTGTTGGGGAGTAATGGTACCAGCGTTGTGTGTGTGTGGGGGGGGGGGGGGAGTAATGGTACCAGTACTAGAGGTGTGCCTGTATACGCCGTCCGTACTACTCTGATTAATACCCCCGCGTTAACTGGACCCTCCTTCCCCCCGGGTTAACGTGCCCCGGCCGCCCACTCCCTCACTGATGGAGGAGGTCACGAGGAGTCCTGATGTGCCTCACTCATTGGTCCTTCTCTCCTCCTCCCCTGCCTCAATTGCTGCCTCCTTGACTCTCTACCTGCCTGCCTCTCTCTGCCTCCCTTCCTGCCTACCTCTCCCCCTGCCTCCCTTCCTTCTTGCCTGCCTCTCCCTCTCCCTCTGCCTCCCTTCCTGCCTGCCCCTTCCTTCAGGACTGCCTCCCTCTTCCTTCAACTACTTGATAATACCTGCTAATGTCCGTCTGCAAACCCCCATGTCCTATACTTCTCCTACAGCCGTTCAGCACTTTGATCTACAAACCCCCATTTCCCTGCACTACTGCCTTAGCAGCACATTAAACATGACCCTTTGATGTACCATGCCCTTGTGGTGTCATGATACATGAATACACCATGCGGTTGTCAGATAGTCAGTAGTAACCACCACATTCATTTATGATAATAGAGTATATTGTATATAATGTATAAATGGCATTGTCTATTCTCTAGGACACAGATAACTCAAAGTGTATAGAGGACTTGTCTTGCTGCCAGAGGTATGGTTAGCGGCTGGCAGGGGGTGCTGGTGTTTGGGAACAGTCTAGCTGAGGAAACTAGTAACCCCCCCCCCCCCCACTCTCCTACTACCAGACCCTGCCACCCACAGATACATGTATAATATACACTGTGTACATAGAGACTACTGTAAATGGAGATATTTTCAAGTGTATAAATCGCCGTAAATTCAGTAAAATTTACAATGTTCTGCGCATCTAAATTCATTTTTTTCGGAATTTGGCACTGTCCGGGATAAATATTTGCACTGTACATATATTTTTGCAGATTTTCATTTCCGCAAACTCCATGAAGATATGTACAGCGCAAAATAAAGAATATTGATACAGCCTGAGACTTACCACACAGAGACTATACACAGCAGCACTAGGTATAGACATATAGCACCAAGGGACCCTCTCCAAGCTCTGATCACCCGGCCGTGCAGGACGCTGTATCACTGCCAGACTGGGGAATGGAGGGGGGGTTAGCGGCGGGGGGGGGGGGGGGATTACCACAGGGGAATTAATGGGATATATTGGGAAAGGAAAAGTACAACCAGAATAGATTGATGGATGAACACAGCTCTCCAGTGCCGACCCTACAGGGATGAAACACTCCCAATGAGTTACTCGCCAGTGCTGCCGCTATATGGAAATGGACATGAAGCTTTGTGGCATCATGTGATCCCACATGGTTTACTGCCATGGGATCTGTTGTGTCAAACAGCCCAGATCTCAGTAGCTGGTTCTCTGTGGCTGCCTGTGTGTGTGTGACGTGAGGCAGCTCTGCCTGCATGGTACTACACATGGTTCATGGAGCACACACTCTGCAGCGCCCGGTCGGTCAGCCCGCGTGGGGCGGGATGACTAAAGTGTGAAGTTATCTGGGGTAACTAGATTAGGGTCCTGGGAGGCAAGGGGCTGGTGGTATTAATAATAAATAGGCTGCCTGTACTGCACTGGTGGCCACAGGGTGTCAGTATACACTGATGTTCTTTGGTTCCTCATTTGTAATATTATTAATATTGTCAGGTTGGTCAGTACTGACTCTCAGATATCGAGTTCTTGCGTGATACCCGTAAGATTGGTGTGGTTCCGTAAAACCTCACATATACACTCACATATTGCATACTAGCCTAGAATTGGGTGTGGAATATAGGCCTTGCTACAATGATTCTGGGAGTTCCTGGTTTGACATAACACTGCTAGGATTTGGTTTGGTAGTGGTGATTTAGCTACAATGTCTCTCAGATATCCACTTTTTGCATCACACCCCATGCTAGGATTGGGTGTAATAGTGGTGTACCTACAATGGCTCTCAGATCCCCAGTTCTAGCCTGACACCAGTACTAGATTGGGTGTGGTAGTGCTGTGTAGACAATTTTGGCGTGACACCAGTACAGATTGGGTGTGGGTGTGGCAGTGTAGACAGTTTTGGCGTGACACCAGTACTAGATTGGGTGTGGGTGTTTCAGTGTAGACAGTTTTGGCGTGACACCAGTACCAGATTGGGTGTGGGTGTGGTAGTGTAGACAGTTTTGGCGTGACACCAGTACAGATTGGGTGTGGGTGTGGTAGTGTAGACAGTTTTGGCGTGACACCAGTACAGATTGGGTGTGGGTGTGGCAGTGTAGACAGTTTTGGCCTGACACCAGTACTAGATTGGGTGTGGGTGTGGTAGTGTAGACAGTTTTGGCGTGACACCAGTACAGATTGGGTGTGGGTGTGGTAGTGTAGACAGTTTTGGCATGACACCAGTACTAGATTGGGTGTGGGTATGGTAGTGGTGTAGACAGTTTTGGCGTGACACCAGTACCAGATTGGGTGTGGGTGTGGTAGTGGTGTAGACAGTTTTGGCGTGACACCAGTACAGATTGGGTGTGGGTGTGGTAGTGTAGACAGTTTTGGCGTGACACCAGTACTAGATTGGGTGTGGATGTGGCAGTGTAGACAGTTTTGGCGTGACACCGGTACAGATTGGGTGTGGGTGTGGCAGTGTAGACAGTTTTGGCGTGACACCGGTACAGATTGGGTGTGGGTGTGGCAGTGTAGACAGTTTTGGCGTGACACCAGTACAGATTGGGTGTGAGTGTGGCAGTGTAGACAGTTTTGGCGTGACACCAGTACAGATTGGCTGTGGGTGTGGTAGTGGTGTAGACAGTTTTGGCGTGACACCAGTACAGATTGGCTGTGGGTGTGGTAGTGGTGTAGACAGTTGTGGCGTGACACCAGTACAGATTGGGTGTGGGTGTGGTAGTGGTGTAGAGAGAGTAGAGTATTGATCAGGCTGTCAGACCCTGGAGTAGAGACAGGAGAGAGCTGCACCACCACTACCAGCCTCCTGTCTCTGTACCCAGTCCGGCCTCCTCCCCCTGCCCCCTACACCCCCCTACACCCCTAACACTGCAGTGTCCTGGTAGGGGGACACAGGGTGTGGTAGGAGCTGACAGGGACACCACCCTGCTACATCCACACCAGTACTGCCTCACTGTGGGGGTTCATCCCTGTCAGGGGAGAGACCTGACTGTGTGACTCCTACACCCATACAGCAGCCACCCCCTGTACCTGGACCTCTGTGTGTGGGCACTGAGTGATTCTTATACTCCCACTTCACCCAGCAGGACACACCCACCCCTGGCTGAGGCATGACTGTGTGGGTAGTCTGGGACTCCTATACAACTAGCTACTACCCCCAGTACCTGGACCTCTGTGTGTGGGGAGGAGGTCTGTGACTCCTATACTGCTACCCCCTAGCACTCAGCAGGACACACCCACCACAGGCTGTACACTGGTGGTCAGACACTGAGGAGGTCTCACCTCTACAGCCTACAGACTACACATTACTGGATATACACAGGGTAAGGCACTCCTAGCAACCCTGTGTTTACTCCTACCTTTGGAGACAGCACCCATGGTTACCCTGTCACTGTCTTACCATGGCACCCTGAGGAACCACCACCACTCCCCCTGTGTATAACGACCTAACTGAGAGAAACTTGTTCCCGGTAACAACACGTGCAGGCTGCCACTAGCAGGTCTCGTGAGATCTTGGTTCTGCTCTCGTATTGCAGCTTGTTACTCGGAAGTTATGGTGTGTGAGTGTCTGGCCACTGCCTAAGTCTCACGAGAAATTCCGAGCTCAGAACTAACATGGCTGCCCATACGGAGGAAACCTAACCCTCGCTATACTACTACCCCTACTGGAGTACTACTACTACCACTGTTACTGGAGTACTACTAGGTGGTAACCAGGACAACAGCCCCTGGAGGAGGGCACAGTAAGCCTGGAGGCAGGGTGCCCTTACCACTAGTATTAGCAGCATTAGGATGTGGAGGTAGGTATCACACTCACTGCATGACTGTTGGCATTCAAGCAAAGATTAGTAGAAGATTGTACTGCTTAAAGTCTCACTTTAAGTAACTTTAATTCTAGTAAATCTTACTTTAAAGCCACTGGAATGTTATTATGACCTTTCTGTGGCATTAACATTTTTTAAGAGTGACTTTAATCAATACAAAGTAAATGCCAACACTCATACAATGACCACTTATCGTTCTAAGGACAATGCAGTCCTGGCAAATAACTTGTCCGCGCTGCAGTGATGCATCATGTAAACCCTTCGGGAATCTATCAACCCGTCAATCACTAATCTGCCTATATAATCAGGGAATCTGGGGAATCACATTGATTTGATGTCATTATGCACCAATGCAGTTCCAATATGTGATTCGTCCGTGCTGCAGTGGTGCATGATGGTGGATCCTTCGTGAATGTATCAAGCCTTTGTTGGGCACTAATCTACCTATACAAGAGGGGAATCTGGGGAAAGAGCCATGGTCTCTAATCATGTTTGGCTTGTTCCACAGATCTCTACTGTATGTCCTGTGGCTGGTAGCCGTGGTGACATTTACTGACATATAGATCTAGGGGTGACATGACACGCAGGGACTGGAGGCACATGGTGGTTGTATGCTGACCAAGCTGCCGCAGGGCCATTCTGTCACGACACACCATGTGGCGTCATGAAATGTCCCCGAATGATGTAAGTTTATCAAATGCCTCTCTTTAACTCTTTAAAGCCCCAAGGCTGAGTACCTGTCCCGACTGCGCCCTGACTGTCGGTGGAGGGGTACCGAGACCTGCGGGTTTAAGGACGTCACATCACTAAAAGATGACATTTGTCATCATGATGCACCAATGCAACCCTAGCGAGTAACTTGCCAGTGCTGCATTGGTGACCCCTTGGGTGTGTCTCAACCCCATAGGGCCGGCATGATGTGCTTGAATGCAGTCCTGAAGGACCGATATGTACACATAGAGGTTTACATAGATGTCTGTGAATTAAGTGTCCAGAGGTGCCTGGAAGCTGTAACCAGGTATACACCAGCCAGTCACCCAGCTATCACACAGTCTATTCTGATATCTGCTGCATGCCTGGATGCTGCCCCACCCTGCTGGGGGGTAAGGGTTAACCTGGTCAAACCCCTCCAGGGGGTGAAGGGTTCCTGGTGTCAGAGGGTTAACATGGAAGCAGTGAGGGCCAGCCTTCAACTACATTCATTCCTAACCTTGTAAAGCAGGGACGTATTTGCAAAGATTTAAGTTGGCCATTCACATGAAGGTTATACACTGACATTACTGTAATAGCTAATTCAAGCTCAATGTCTCCATATTAGGCATTGGTCTGGAATAAGTGTGGGCAAATGATGGTATTGAAATGAATATAAAGCACTGAAACTGGGTCTTGGATAAGTGCCTGGGATAAATTGTGTATACAGTCCTTGTATAGACCACTCTTATACTACCAGCGCCTTCCTCGGTTCCCCATTTAGGCGTGTTGGCAGGGGGTCAGTCAGCGGGGTGTGTTGGGTGAGTGAGTGCGGTCATGTGTGTGGGGACTAGTCTACACTGTAAAATGTTGATTGCCATTTTTGCAAGGTGTACAGTTTATTGTAGGTAAACAGTAGAATATACGGTAAGTCTTCAGTAGATTCTGCTGTAAATCCATTCTACAACAGATTCTACTGTAAATCTACAGTAGACTCTATTTTAAATCCATTCTACAGTAGATTCTACTGTAGATCTACAGTAGATTCTACTGTGTACCTACACTAACTGTTTACAGTGTAGGCATCCCTGGGGGACTGCTTCAGTCTGTCTATACCTTCAGTATAAAGCCGTCCCCAGGCACCCCCGGCACCTTCTCAGCCCCCACCGAGGCCGATTGTCAATACCGGGTTCAAGGAAGTCTTTACCAGAAGCAGCTTTCTGCAAGGTCACCCAGTTCGCACACACAAACCACAAACTACAATGCTTTTTATTCTTGACCAATGAAAGGCCTGGTTACTTCGCCGTTATCGGGAAATCCCCACTACACTTTGTCAATATGTTTGTCAATACAGGCTACAAGGAAGTAGGACCATTACACTGGGTGCAGGGTGTCACAAGGTCACCCAGTTCTGTCATAAAGTGTTTCCGCTGCATCAACGTTGGCTTTTAAGCAAACCTTTTACTACTTAAAGTCACGAATAGAGCTTTAAGATCAGTGAATACCCTTTCAATTTTGCGACAATCTCATCGTGGCATTTAAGCACCTTTCCGTGACATTTGCTGGAATTAAAGATGCTTAACATGTGACTTTAAGCAGTTCAATCTTTGTTAAAATGCCAATAGTTATGTTCCTTACCACACCTGTCCTGCTTCCACAGATACATCCAATATCTAGTCTAGAAATTGTACAGGGGATACGGACTCATAATAGCCATTACATCAATACAAGGTTCGGTGGGAATTTTCCTGCCATTGGTGGCACATATTTGACATTGAGGAAAGGTTGGGATGAAAAAGGAATCTCTTGTTCTCAAAGGCCTTTCATCATGCTTGGTGGTGCCCATTTTTAGTCATACAGTAGAGGAAGAAAATTGCAGTTGAAGTGATACTCACTAGGGGGACATTGTATTTGGGGTATAGATAGGTAGCATTTACTCTCCTTGTATTCTTGTATTAAACAAAGAGGTTGTGTGGTCAGGGTATGACTGCACCAATGTGGTAACTCCAAAGGCGGCTGTAGTTGTGTCCCAGTTCACACCCAGTGGTAGACTTGATGTGACAGCACGCTGGGTGGATGTACCATGGGCAGCATGTTTTTAGGTACTGTAGTATAGGTCCTTTAGTTGATGGTCGTGTTCCAGGGGAGAGTTTTAGTGCCACATCATCGTAAACCAGAGGTATAGCCATCAGCGGGAGCTGGAAGCGACAATAAATCCCTGAATCATGTTAGCATGAATCTGCAAGGGGGGTTTCTGAATGGGATTTGGTCCTCGAAGCTTTCACCGTCTCTGATGTGTAGGGCTTGCCCCTTCTCCATTTGAATATTGCAATTGAGATTCTAGATATTTCTGCTCATTAATGTGAATTTAGAGTACTTCATATATCATACAGAATCAAATTAAGGAGCTTCCCTGTTTCTTGTAGACAACGAAGCACCTCATTTCAAAGCGTTGATTGACATTCTACCTGCAGAATTAATTTTCTTCATCTCGCGATGACTTCTCAGAAGCCGTCCCTGTGGGACCCCATGTGTCCTCTGTATGGTGATTCCTGATACTATATCAGCTGATTGGTTCTGAGAACAAGGCCTGGCTGTCTGATACCTCTAACAGTGCCTACCGTACAGTCGTGTTTAAGGCCCGGGGGCTTACAACTTTGGAGGGGTGTTTATCCCAGGCGCTTATTCAGGACAGGCGCTTATTCAAGATACAGTTTTAGTGCTTAAGAGTAATTTCAAGACCCTCATACCCCCGGCCCTTATACAAGAGCGACGCTCATTCAATACCCGGTGCTTAAACGCAACTGTATAGTATATACCCCCCCCCTACACCACCCCACCCCTCTTGCTGACATGGCACCCTGCAGAAGTAACTTGGATAGCGGCCCTGGGCCTCGCGCGGAATGCCCAGGGCCCTGCTCATGGTGTAACCACTGTCTCAGCTACTTCAGCGTGCAGCTCTGTCTATGATTATTCATGTAGTAGATGTATTGCCCTACAGACTTCTCATTGTATTGGTGACAGTCAAGGCTGGTCATGAGTCAATGCTGAGTAAAGTCAGCCATGACGAATATAATGAGGACAGAGGCTGTGACTGTTCTGTATTTAACTTATACCACTATTCCTTAGTTTGTATGTAATATAAACACAGGCAATTTATTCTGCTTGACACAGTTGGTAGCTGACATATCTCTCCTCCTGCGGTGGATCATCTTTGCCCTAGAGCATTGATCTCAGAATTCTTGAGCCGCAATAGGCAGAGCCTTCAATATTTCCTCCAGATGATATTTTGTCATTTCGCGATTAGTACATATATACCTGCAATGGCATGTACATTCAAAATGGCTGCCTCCGTAGACTAATCTATCAGACTTATAGATCTGCCGATGGGATTGATGGACCGGCTTCCTGGGGTGTGACTATAGATTTCCTGTGGGGGGCTGTATGGATCTCCTCTGGGCGATAATACAAGACGTGGCTGTTGTTGCCATAGAGACGGCAGGGGCTGTGGGTACACACTCTGTACCCACAGGGCAGACATCTAAATGCTAATGTCTTATAAGGCGAGTGATGGATAGCCGAGATTCTAAGTGACCTAATTCAATATTATAGAGACATTGAAAATCTTTTTTGTATACTTTTAAAAGTCCCACATTACTGAGGCGGCATTGTAGTATGGGCCCCCATACGTATCTTACCCAGGCAATATGGGATTGCCCACATCTGTGTTTTGGTTATTATTGCCCAGTGCTCTCAGTGGTAGCCCGATAGGCTTAGCTCAGTATCTTTTCTTTTTTTCAATATAGAGTACAAATACTTTAATAAACATACTACTGTATGATTATTCCCAGAATGACTATTTTGTGTAGTTGTGTTAGGTAGACACACACCCATCCTCGTTCCTAAATACTTCAAATGTTTGCAAACTTTGCTAAGCAGCTCAGGTAGTGTATGGTGTAGCAGGCAGGGGCTGCTGGAGAATGGGGTGAGCTGTTTGAAAAGTCAACATGTCTCAACTATAACATACCTGCAGCACATATAGCAGTACAGGTGAAGAAGCAGGTATAGGACTTTATTATACCCCCCATACGGTATATCAGTGTTGTAGGTATAGGAAGTCTGTATGCCCACTCAGTGGGCATACGGGCTCTGTATGCCCACGGCACATCAAAATGTAAGTCAAGGCGTGTAATACGGCTCCAGGGCGTGTAATACGGCTCCAGGGCGTGTAATACGGCTCCAGGGCGTGTAATACGGCCCCTGGGTGTGTAATCCGGCCCTGGGCATGTAAAAATGCTAAAGTTGTGCAAGTTTCATGGTCTGTCGGAGCTGGCTCTGGCTATTCAAACCATCAATAATCCTAAGAATATGCAATTTCATGTCACTATCTATCCGATTATTGTGAAATTGTTTTTTCATTCGCAGGATTTTTATTTTAAAATAGCCTTTAAGCACTGCGGCCTATGGCAGTGCCTCACTACTAAATGCCCCAAAGTGCAGCCTAACTTGGATCAAATAAAAAAAGTTTGTTTCCGGTCGCCTGACCGGGTCTATAGTAAAACAATGCCGGGTCCCCCTATTTTTTCCTATTCCTGGGAAATTTTGCTATTTTCCAGTGTTTACGGTTCATAAATCGGACAAGTATTAAGGATTTTAGAACAAAAACTCTCAAATCAGGCCTAAAAATGTGAAAAGCATATCTAGATATTTCCTAATAACATCATACAATGTGAAAATTTGGGGTGCAGTAGATTTAGTTATATTGATAGGTTGAACATGGAAAGTTCCGTGATCTGTTGGAGCCCTGTTCTCATCTTCATCCCCTTGGCTATAAGTATATATTTAGGCCTACTCATGAATTTCAAAGGTAGGCCTATTAGACAACCATTTTAGACAGAAAAGTACAAAAGTACAAAATCTGACAAGGGATGATGGGGGTGAAGCCCAACACTATAAGGGAGCATCTGTCAGAACTCTTGACATAAAGAACTTTGTTACTGTCAGTTATCATTGTCTTATTCATTTATATATGTCGGAGGAAGTGGGCGGTATAATAAATCAAAAACATAACTTGTAGGCATAACAACATGCAGATTCCACTCATGGCATATGCTGGATTCCACTTATGCCCTTATAAAGGGCATGCGTGGAATCCGGCATATGCCACTTGTGGAATCTGCAGGTAGTTATGCCCACTGCGTTATGTTTTTGGTTAGTATTGTCCTCTGTAGCTGCAGTGTACATAACAGTAGAGTTCTAACCACCGGGCGGTTTCCAGGGGACCAATCTCAAGCAGAGATAGATTTACAAAATTAGTCTCAGTTTTGCTCGGAGGCAAATTATGAGCAGATATAAGGCACACAAAATTTTGGGGTTCGGGGGGCTCTGTCAAATAAACTAATTGAATTAACTAGCACTATGCTTGGAGAGTTCAAGTAGAACACAAACAAAGATTATTCCCATCACCTTCGCTACCTCAGATCTCATGACAGAATGACATATACCGCGCACTGGTTAGAATCTTAACACAACCACAGTCTAGGTGTTGACCTGTGACACACCCTGTAGGTACAGAACAGGTAGGACTGCATTGTCCTCTGTAGCTGCAGTGTAGGTGTTGACCTGTGACACACCTGTACAGAACAGGTAGGACTGCATTGTCCTCTGTAGCTGCAGTGTAGGTGTTGACCTGTGACACACCTGTACAGAACAGGTAGGACTGCATTGTCCTCTGTAGCTGCAGTGTAGGTGTTGACCTGTGACACACCTGTACAGAACAGGTAGGACTGCATTGTCCTCTGTAGCTGCAGTGTAGATGTTGACCTGTGACACACCTGTACAGAACAGGTAGGACTGCATTGTCCTCTGTAGCTGCAGTGTAGGTGTTGACCTGTGACACACCTGTAGGTACAGAACAGGTAGGACTGCATTGTCCTCTGTAGCCGCAGATTAGGTGTTGACCTGTGACACACCTGTACACAACAGGTAGGACTGCATTGTCCACTGTAGCTGCAGTGTAGTTGTTGACCTGTGACACACCTGTACAGAACAGGTAGGGCTGCATTGTCCTCTGTAGCTGCAGTGTAGGTGTTGACCTGTGACACACCTGTACAGAACAGGTAGGACTGCATTGTCCTCTGTAGCCGCAGTGTAGGTGTTGACCTGTGACACACCCTGTAGGTACAGAACAGGTAGGACTGCATTGTCCTCTGTAGCTGCAGTGTAGGTGTTGACCTGTGACACACCTGTACAGAACAGGTATGACTGCATTGTCCTCTGTAGCTGCAGTGTAGGTGTTGACCTGTGACACACCCTGTAGGTACAGAACAGGTAGGACTGCATTGTCCTCTGTAGCCGCAGTGTAGGTGTTGACCTGTGACACACCCTGTAGGTACAGAACAGGTAGGACTGCATTGTCCTCTGTAGCTGCAGTGTAGGTGTTGACCTGTGACA
>OX381705.1:108172393-108199893 GCA_947462335.1 Harmothoe impar | reverse complement strand
CTGTGTGGGAGATGTGAATGGCTGCTGACTGTGGTATGCTACCTGATGTCACTGTGTGGGGGGTGTGAATGGCTGCTGACTGTGGTATGCTACCTGATGTCACTGTGTGGGAGATGTGAATGGCTGCTGACTGTGGTATGCTACCTGATGTCACTGTGTGGGAGATGTGAATGGCTGCTGACTGTGGTATGCTACCTGATGTCACTGTGTGCCGTGTGGGAGATGTGAATGGCTGCTGACTGTGGTATGCTACCTGATGTCACTGTGTGCCGTGTGGGAGATGTGAATGGCTGCTGACTGTGGTATGCTACCTGATGTCACTGTGTGTGGGAGATGTGAATGGCTGCTGACTGTGGTATGCTACCTGATGTCACTGTGTGGGGGATGTGAATGGCTGCTGACTGTGGTATGCTACCTGATGTCACTGGATGCCGTGTGGGAGATGTGAATGGCTGATGACTGTGGTATGCTACCTGATGTCACTGTGTGTGGGAGATGTGAATGGCTGCTGACTGTGGTATGCTACCTGATGTCACTGTGTGTGGGAGATGTGAATGGCTGCTGACTGTGGTATGCTACCTGATGTCACTGTGTGGGAGATGTGAATGGCTGCTGACTGTGGTATGCTACCTGATGTCACTGTGTGGGAGATGTGAATGGTTGCTGACTGTGGTATGCTACCTGATGTCACTGGATGCCGTGTGGGAGATGTGAATGGCTGGTGACTGTGGTATGCTACCTGATGTCACTGTGTGTGGGAGATGTGAATGGCTGCTGACTGTGGTATGCTACCTGATGTCACTGTGTGTGGGAGATGTGAATGGCTGCTGACTGTGGTATGCTACCTGATGTCACTGTGTGGGAGATGTGAATGGCTGCTGACTGTGGTATGCTACCTGATGTCACTGTGTGCTGTGTGGGAGATGTGAATGGCTGCTGACTGTGGTATGCTACCTGATGTCACTGTGTGTGGGAGATGTGAATGGCTGCTGACTGTGGTATGCTACCTGATGTCACTGTGTGCCATGTGGGAGATGTGAATGGCTGCTGACTGTGGTATGCTACCTGATGTCACTGTGTGGGAGATGTGAATGGCTGCTGACTGTGGTATGCTACCTGATGTCACTGTGTGCCGTCTGGGAGATGTGAATGGCTGCTGACTGTGGTATGCTACCTGATGTCACTGTGTGTGGGAGATGTGAATGGCTGCTGACTGTGGTATGCTACCTGATGTCACTGTGTGCTGTGTGGGAGATGTGAATGGCTGCTGACTGTGGTATGCTACCTGATGTCACTGTGTGCCGTCTGGGAGATGTGAATGGCTGCTGACTGTGGTATGCTACCTGATGTCACTGTGTGGGGGATGTGAATGGCTGCTGACTGTGGTATGCTACCTGATGTCACTGTGTGTGAGATGTGAATGGCTGCTGACTGTGGTATGCTACCTGATGTCACTGTGTGCCGTGTGGGAGATGTGAATGGCTGCTGACTGTGGTATGCTACCTGATGTCACTGTGTGCCGTGTGGGAGATGTGAATGGCTGGTGACTGTGGTATGCTACCTGATGTCACTGTATGCTGTGTGGGGGATGTGAATGGCTGGTGACTGTGGTATGCTACCTGATGTCACTGTGTGCAGTGTGGGAGATGTGAATGGCTGCTGACTGTGGTATGCTACCTGATGTCACTGTGTGGGGGATGTGAATGGCTGCTGACTGTGGTATGCTACCTGATGTCACTGTGTGCTGTGTGGGAGATGTGAATGGCTGCTGACTGTGGTATGCTACCTGATGTCACTGTGTGGGAGATGTGAATGGCTGCTGACTGTGGTATGCTACCTGATGTCACTGTGTGCTGTGTGGGAGATGTGAATGGCTGCTGACTGTGGTATGCTACCTGATGTCACTGTGTGCTGTGTGGGAGATGTGAATGGCTGCTGACTGTGGTATGCTACCTGATGTCACTGTGTGCTGTGTGGGAGATGTGAATGGCTGCTGACTGTGGTATGCTACCTGATGTCACTGTGTGGGAGATGTGAATGGCTGCTGACTGTGGTATGCTACCTGATGTCACTGTGTGGGAGATGTGAATGGCTGCTGACTGTGGTATGCTACCTGATGTCACTGTGTGCTGTGTGGGGGATGTGAATGGCTGCTGACTGTGGTATGCTACCTGATGTCACTGTGTGGGAGATGTGAATGGCTGCTGACTGTGGTATGCTACCTGATGTCACTGTGTGCCGTGTGGGAGATGTGAATGGCTGCTGACTGTGGTATGCTACCTGATGTCACTGTGTGTGGGAGATGTGAATGGCTGCTGACTGTGGTATGCTACCTGATGTCACTGTGTGTGGGAGATGTGAATGGCTGCTGACTGTGGTATGCTACCTGATGTCACTGTGTGTCGTGTGGGGGATGTGAATGGCTGCTGACTGTGGTATGCTACCTGATGTCTCTGTGTGCTGTGTGGGAGATGTGAATGGCTGCTGACTGTGGTATGCTACCTGATGTCACTGTGTGGGGGATGTGAATGGCTGCTGACTGTGGTATGCTACCTGATGTCACTGTGTGGGAGATGTGAATGGCTGCTGACTGTGGTATGCTACCTGATGTCACTGTGTGGGGGATGTGAATGGCTGCTGACTGTGGTATGCTACCTGATGTCACTGTGTGGGAGATGTGAATGGCTGCTGACTGTGGTATGCTACCTGATGTCACTGTGTGCCGTGTGGGAGATGTGAATGGCTGCTGACTGTGGTATGCTACCTGATGTCACTGTGTGGGAGATGTGAATGGCTGCTGACTGTGGTATGCTACCTGATGTCACTGTGTGGGAGATGTGAATGGCTGCTGACTGTGGTATGCTACCTGATGTCACTGTGTGGGAGATGTGAATGGCTGCTGACTGTGGTATGCTACCTGATGTCACTGTGTGGGAGATGTGAATGGCTGCTGACTGTGGTATGCTACCTGATGTCACTGTGTGGGAGATGTGAATGGCTGCTGACTGTGGTATGCTACCTGATGTCACTGTGTGGGGGATGTGAATGGCTGCTGACTGTGGTATGCTACCTGATGTCACTGTGTGGGAGATGTGAATGGCTGCTGACTGTGGTATGCTACCTGATGTCACTGTGTGGGAGATGTGAATGGCTGCTGACTGTGGTATGCTACCTGATGTCACTGTGTGCTGTGTTGGAGATGTGAATGGCTGCTGACTGTGGTATGCTACCTGATGTCACTGTGTGGGAGATGTGAATGGCTGCTGACTGTGGTATGCTACCTGATGTCACTGTGTGCTGTGTGGGGATGTGAATGGCTGCTGACTGTGGTATGCTACCTGATGTCACTGTGTGCTGTGTGGGGGATGTGAATGGCTGCTGACTGTGGTATGCTACCTGATGTCACTGTGTGGGAGATGTGAATGGCTGCTGACTGTGGTATGCTACCTGATGTCACTGTGTGGGAGATGTGAATGGCTGCTGACTGTGGTATGCTACCTGATGTCACTGTGTGCTGTGTTGGAGATGTGAATGGCTGCTGACTGTGGTATGCTACCTGATGTCACTGTGTGCCGTGTGGGAGATGTGAATGGCTGCTGACTGTGGTATGCTACCTGATGTCACTGTATGGGGGATGTGAATGGCTGCTGACTGTGGTATGCTACCTGATGTCACTGTGTGCCGTGTGGGAGATGTGAATGGCTGCTGACTGTGGTATGCTACCTGATGTCACTGTGTGGGAGATGTGAATGGCTGCTGACTGTGGTATGCTACCTGATGTCACTGTGTGGGAGATGTGAATGGCTGCTGACTGTGGTATGCTACCTGATGTCACTGTATGCTGTGTGGGGGATGTGAATGGTTGCTGACTGTGGTATGCTACCTGATGTCACTGGATGCCGTGTGGGAGATGTGAATGGCTGGTGACTGTGGTATGCTACCTGATGTCACTGTGTGTGGGAGATGTGAATGGCTGCTGACTGTGGTATGCTACCTGATGTCACTGTGTGGGAGATGTGAATGGCTGCTGACTGTGGTATGCTACCTGATGTCACTGTGTGGGAGATGTGAATGGCTGCTGACTGTGGTATGCTACCTGATGTCACTGTGTGGGAGATGTGAATGGCTGCTGACTGTGGTATGCTACCTGATGTCACTGTGTGCTGTGTGGGAGATGTGAATGGCTGCTGACTGTGGTATGCTACCTGATGTCACTGTGTGGGAGATGTGAATGGCTGCTGACTGTGGTATGCTACCTGATGTCACTGTGTGGGAGATGTGGATGGCTGCTGACTGTGGTATGCTACCTGATGTCACTGTGTGGGAGATGTGGATGGCTGCTGACTGTGGTATGCTACCTGATGTCACTGTGTGGGAGATGTGAATGGCTGCTGACTGTGGTATGCTACCTGATGTCACTGTGTGCCGTGTGGGAGATGTGAATGGCTGCTGACTGTGGTATGCTACCTGATGTCACTGTGTGGGGGATGTGAATGGCTGCTGACTGTGGTATGCTACCTGATGTCACTGTGTGGGGGATGTGAATGGCTGCTGACTGTGGTATGCTACCTGATGTCACTGTGTGGGAGATGTGAATGGCTGCTGACTGTGGTATGCTACCTGATGTCACTGTGTGGGAGATGTGAATGGCTGCTGACTGTGGTATGCTACCTGATGTCACTGTGTGCTGTGTGGGAGATGTGAATGGCTGCTGACTGTGGTATGCTACCTGATGTCACTGTGTGGGGGATGTGAATGGCTGCTGACTGTGGTATGCTACCTGATGTCACTGTGTGCTGTGTGGGAGATGTGAATGGCTGCTGACTGTGGTATGCTACCTGATGTCACTGTGTGGGAGATGTGAATGGCTGCTGACTGTGGTATGCTACCTGATGTCACTGTGTGGGAGATGTGAATGGCTGCTGACTGTGGTATGCTACCTGATGTCACTGTGTGCTGTGTGGGAGATGTGAATGGCTGCTGACTGTGGTATGCTACCTGATGTCACTGTGTGGGGGATGTGAATGGCTGCTGACTGTGGTATGCTACCTGATGTCACTGTGTGGGAGATGTGAATGGCTGCTGACTGTGGTATGCTACCTGATGTCACTGTGTGCTGTGTGGGAGATGTGAATGGCTGCTGACTGTGGTATGCTTCCTGATGTCACTGTGTGGGAGATGTGAATGGCTGCTGACTGTGGTATGCTACCTGATGTCACTGTGTGTCGTGTGGGAGATGTGAATGGCTGCTGACTGTGGTATGCTACCTGATGTCACTGTGTGCTGTGTGGGAGATGTGAATGGCTGCTGACTGTGGTATGCTACCTGATGTCACTGTGTGGGAGATGTGAATGGCTGCTGACTGTGGTATGCTACCTGATGTCACTGTGTGCCGTGTGGGAGATGTGAATGGCTGCTGACTGTGGTATGCTACCTGATGTCACTGTGTGGGGGATGTGAATGGCTGCTGACTGTGGTATGCTACCTGATGTCACTGTGTGGGAGATGTGAATGGCTGCTGACTGTGGTATGCTACCTGATGTCACTGTGTGGGAGATGTGAATGGCTGCTGACTGTGGTATGCTACCTGATGTCACTGTGTGTGGGGGATGTGAATGGTTGCTGACTGTGGTATGCTACCTGATGTCACTGGATGCCGTGTGGGAGATGTGAATGGCTGGTGACTGTGGTATGCTACCTGATGTCACTGTGTGTGGGAGATGTGAATGGCTGCTGACTGTGGTATGCTACCTGATGTCACTGTGTGTGGGATGTGAATGGCAGCTGACTGTGGTATGCTACCTGATGTCACTGTGTGTGGGATGTGAATGGCAGCTGACTGTGGTATGCTACCTGATGTCACTGTGTGGGGGATGTGAATGGCAGCTGACTGTGGTATGCTACCTGATGTCACTGTGTGGGAGATGTGAATGGCTGCTGACTGTGGTATGCTACCTGATGTCACTGTGTGGGAGATGTGAATGGCTGCTGACTGTGGTATGCTACCTGATGTCACTGTGTGCCGTCTGGGAGATGTGAATGGCTGCTGACTGTGGTATGCTACCTGATGTCACTGTGTGTGGGAGATGTGAATGGCTGCTGACTGTGGTATGCTACCTGATGTCACTGTGTGCTGTGTGGGAGATGTGAATGGCTGCTGACTGTGGTATGCTACCTGATGTCACTGTGTGCCGTCTGGGAGATGTGAATGGCTGCTGACTGTGGTATGCTACCTGATGTCACTGTGTGGGGGATGTGAATGGCTGCTGACTGTGGTATGCTACCTGATGTCACTGTGTGTGAGATGTGAATGGCTGCTGACTGTGGTATGCTACCTGATGTCACTGTGTGCCGTGTGGGAGATGTGAATGGCTGGTGACTGTGGTATGCTACCTGATGTCACTGTGTGCCGTGTGGGAGATGTGAATGGCTGGTGACTGTGGTATGCTACCTGATGTCACTGTATGCTGTGTGGGGGATGTGAATGGCTGCTGACTGTGGTATGCTACCTGATGTCACTGTGTGCCGTGTGGGAGATGTGAATGGCTGCTGACTGTGGTATGCTACCTGATGTCACTGTGTGCTGTGTGGGAGATGTGAATGGCTGCTGACTGTGGTATGCTACCTGATGTCACTGTGTGGGAGATGTGAATGGCTGCTGACTGTGGTATGCTACCTGATGTCACTGTGTGCTGTGTGGGAGATGTGAATGGCTGCTGACTGTGGTATGCTACCTGATGTCACTGTGTGCTGTGTGGGAGATGTGAATGGCTGCTGACTGTGGTATGCTACCTGATGTCACTGTGTGCTGTGTGGGAGATGTGAATGGCTGCTGACTGTGGTATGCTACCTGATGTCACTGTGTGGGAGATGTGAATGGCTGCTGACTGTGGTATGCTACCTGATGTCACTGTGTGCTGTGTGGGAGATGTGAATGGCTGCTGACTGTGGTATGCTACCTGATGTCACTGTGTGTGGGAGATGTGAATGGCTGCTGACTGTGGTATGCTACCTGATGTCACTGTGTGCCGTGTGGGAGATGTGAATGGCTGCAGACTGTGGTATGCTACCTGATGTCACTGTGTGCCGTGTGGGAGATGTGAATGGCTGCAGACTGTGGTATGCTACCTGATGTCACTGTGTGGGGGACGTGAATGGCAGCTGACTGTGGTATGCTACCTGATGTCACTGTGTGGGGGATGTGAATGGCAGCTGACTGTGGTATGCTACCTGATGTCACTGTGTGGGGGATGTGAATGGCAGCTGACTGTGGTATGCTACCTGATGTCACTGTGTGCTGTGTGGGAGATGTGAATGGCTGCTGACTGTGGTATGCTACCTGATGTCACTGTGTGCTGTGTGGGAGATGTGAATGGCTGCTGACTGTGGTATGCTACCTGATGTCACTGTGTGCCGTGTGGGAGATGTGAATGGCTGCTGACTGTGGTATGCTACCTGATGTCACTGTGTGGGGGATGTGAATGGTTGCTGACTGTGGTATGCTACCTGATGTCACTGTGTGGGAGATGTGAATGGCTGCTGACTGTGGTATGCTACCTGATGTCACTGTGTGCCGTGTGGGAGATGTGAATGGCTGCTGACTGTGGTATGCTACCTGATGTCACTGTGTGGGAGATGTGAATGGCTGCTGACTGTGGTATGCTACCTGATGTCACTGTGTGCTGTGTGGGAGATGTGAATGGCTGCTGACTGTGGTATGCTACCTGATGTCACTGTGTGGGAGATGTGAATGGCTGCTGACTGTGGTATGCTACCTGATGTCACTGTGTGGGGGATGTGAATGGCTGCTGACTGTGGTATGCTACCTGATGTCACTGTGTGGGGGATGTGAATGGCTGCTGACTGTGGTATGCTTCCTGATGTCACTGTGTGGGAGATGTGAATGGCTGCTGACTGTGGTATGCTACCTGATGTCACTGTGTGGGAGATGTGAATGGCTGCTGACTGTGGTATGCTACCTGATGTCACTGTGTGGGAGATGTGAATGGCTGCTGACTGTGGTATGCTACCTGATGTCACTGTGTGCCGTGTGGGAGATGTGAATGGCTGCTGACTGTGGTATGCTACCTGATGTCACTGTGTGGGAGATGTGAATGGCTGCTGACTGTGGTATGCTACCTGATGTCACTGTGTGGGAGATGTGAATGGCTGCTGACTGTGCTATGCTACCTGATGTCACTGTGTGGGAGATGTGAATGGCTGCTGACTGTGGTATGCTACCTGATGTCACTGTATGGGGGATGTGAATGGCTGCTGACTGTGGTATGCTACCTGATGTCACTGTGTGGGAGATGTGAATGGCTGCTGACTGTGGTATGCTACCTGATGTCACTGTGTGTGGGAGATGTGAATGGCTGCTGACTGTGGTATGCTACCTGATGTCACTGTGTGCCGTGTGGGAGATGTGAATGGCTGCTGACTGTGGTATGCTACCTGATGTCACTGTGTGGGGGATGTGAATGGCTGCTGACTGTGGTATGCTACCTGATGTCACTGTGGCTGCTGTGTGGGAGATGTGAATGGCTGCTGACTGTGGTATGCTACCTGATGTCACTGTGGCTGCTGTGTGGGAGATGTGAATGGCTGCTGACTGTGGTATGCTACCTGATGTCACTGTGTGGGGGATGTGAATGGCTGCAGACTGTGGTATGCTACCTGATGTCACTGTGTATGCTGTGTGGGAGATGTGAATGGCTGCTGACTGTGGTATGCTACCTGATGTCACTGTGGCTGCTGTGTGGGAGATGTGAAAGGCCGCCCCTTGTGAGGGGCCGGGTGACAGTCGGCACAGCGGGTGGCCCACATGTTGTGTGGACGTCTAACAGCCACAAGCTGTACGCTGATGGATAGGGAGAGATGACTGGGGTTATATAGGCATGGGTGTGTGTGACTGTGGGGGGCAGTGGTGCATGTAGGCGTGGAAGGAGAGTCGGGGGCTAAAAAAAGGGCATTGTAGTGGCTTGAATAAGCGCAGGGGTTTCAAATAAGTGCAGGTCTTGGATATTTGAGTATTGAAATGAAAATTCAGGCCATTTTTGTATCTTGAATAAGCGCCGGTCTTGTATAAGTGCAGGGTAAATGGTGCTATCGAAAGGTGCGCTTATTCAAGCCACTACGGTAAACTATGGTTCTAATTGAAATTTACCTTGTCTCCCTATCCAGATTGAAAAAGCAGGTCAACTAGTAGCCGAGAGTTTTGTCCCGCAAGTCCCACTTTGACCCAAAATCCACCCTAATAGACCCTACTACTAAAGTTGGGAGGGGGAGGGTAGAGAAAGCAGGAAGGAGGCAGGCAGGGGGAGTGGGTAGGGTGTATGAGATAAGGCAGCCTGCAGGGGAGATCCAGGACAACAAGTGAGAAAAAAGAGAAAGAGATAGAGAGTGAAAAGTAAGAGGTAGAGATAGAGGAGAAGGCACAAGTAAGAGAGGCATGGCATGTAGGGGCAGCCACACAGAGATTGAGCTATGACACAAGAGGTTTGGGACCAATCATGTACCACCAGCCACACACAATGGCCGCTGACATCTCTCCCCCCCCTCCCTCTGCCTGCCTTATGACATACCAGACGCTTCCTTCTGTCTGTACGTATTGCCTTTACACTGACAGCGGGGATTGGTCGAGACACCGAGGAGGTTTCTAAAGTGCTGACTCAGCTGCATCAGATGTATGAAACTGCGTTTTGCACAAAGGAATTGGAATGGGAAGGACGCCCAATTAACAAATGTAGTTTCTGTTAAGTATGTCTCTCACTCAACTTCTTTTTTCCTTTGTCTGTCCTCTTCCCCAGCCCTCCCCCTTTTCTATCACGTTAATGGCCTGTGTGTTTAGTTAGCCTAGAGTTCTCTGAGCCCTCACACTGAGCCCTGACATCTTGAATAGCCATTAGACTGTGCCACATGTACCCTGACCACCCCACACCCTCAGAAAAGTGAGAGTCATTGTCGCTAAAACTACCCTCACCTGAGAGTCAGGTGAGGGTAGTTTTAGCGACAATGACTCACTTTTCTGTGTGTGCAGGCAGCTATCTGGCCATTACCTTCTTTCAGTGTGTCCTCTGATACCATGTTCCCCTCCCCCTGAGCCCAAGGCATTTATAGGCAGTACTGAAGCCTTTTGTAAGCATGATGCATGCAAGCAGAACAGGCAAAGTACATCATAACAACCCTATGATCATAGGGAAAGTCTTCCATATTTTTCCATGATTTCAAGTTCTTTTCATGTCGCATAGAACTGTACTGAACTATAGAGGACCTTTATTCGGGGCCTCAATTTGAACATTTCAGGTTTCTTGAGAATGATGTACTCACATACTGGATGTTTACTTTTATTCCTGTAGCTGTGGGTGAAGCACCTAAATATGGCAGAAAGCAATCTTACAGCAAATTATCATGGTTATGGCAGGACCTGCTGGACAGACATGAGTTGTCTATTTACCTCACCCGCCCCCTCACTGTGCTGTATTGATTTGTGTGCTGTGCCCCATTCTCCTCCCTGACCGGTCAGCTATACAGGCTCAGCACACTGACCACGGCCCCTTCTACCGCACCCACACCCTTTAGTTTAGACTGGATGTCAGCAATTCCTTCACCATGCTTTAAACCTTTAATTGCTGCATAGTGCTTTTTTGTCATGATGCATGAATGCATACCTGCTGAGTAACTGCATTCAAGCATCATGGCAGCCCTGCGATGCATGATTGCAGTCCTGTAGGGGACACTCTGCAGGGCTACTCATGCATCACGCCGACCAAGAAGATAATGCATCAAAGCACTATGCAGCCCTAAAATCGTTATGCTGCGTGTGTTACCTGGGGTCAGAAGGGGCCCTTCTATGGCTCTTTATCTACCCCTCTGGCCTTTTGCATTGCCTTGTATACATTTTGTACCACAAATGTATGCTCTTTTCTTGTATTGTGTGTAATGTATGCCCCTTTCTTTATTTACAGGTGAGTCCCAAGTACCGTGTAGTGCCGCTACAGTCTACGCTTACTGTCCACAACCAGGTAGGGCGCAGCCACACTGCTACAATAGGCACACAGCTATCTAGGGTGCTTTCAATACGCTCCAGATAGGTCTAGGACTATATATAACCTGTCAAGTGGCAATGGTTTGAGGAATGAGTGCAGTTTCCAAGACGAAGATGTCATGGTAGTACTTTATAGCTTACCGTTAACATGAGGAGGACAGGCCGGACAGACAAACAGGGCTGAGTGGCTCCAGAAGTGGCTTCTAAAGTGCCTCAAAAGTGGCATGCAATGCATGAAAGTCTCCATTTAAGTAAATTAGAAACAGTTTAAACCTATTCGATTCGAGTACTTAAATGCCACCTAAAGCCAAATAAATGCTGTTATGATCTTTCCATGACATTGCATTTATAAAGTTAAGGTGTTCATTTAAGTCATCTTCAATTTGCTTAAATGCAAACAATCATGCAGTGGCAGCAATGGGCAATGTTTGAGTCAGGAAGGGAAGGGGAGGGGAGTACAGAAATGTCAGAAGGTCATTGAGCTGAGAGACATTTAGTACCATACTGTCACAACACTGCACCTGGTCTAATAGAATGCCACTTTTGTATGAGTGCCAGCGGTAACAGCCCTGCTGTATTAAAGAGGGCCCTGGCACATTGCCGCGGTATGATACAATCATGTTAGAAATGGAGGTTGATATTCAATTACCAATTGAAGAAACAGTGCACAGATGCCACTTTGCAGTAAACTCTGTAAACAACCATCACAAATTGCCATCTTGGCTTCCCCGAACCAGTATGGTAGCGAGTTCATTGGTTTAACCAATGGCACTATCATATTCACCATGAATTAACTATGAATGGCTTCCCCCTTGTAAGCGGGCCGGGTGACGCTTGGCACGGCGGGTGTTGAGGGTATTGTGCAGACAACCTGACAGCCACAAGCCGTAAGCTGATGGATGGGGGGGGAGGGGGAGAGAAACTGCCTGTCTGCCAAAGACATACAAACCAATCTCAAACCAATCACTGGGTATAAGCCAGATATGGATTAGGCAAAAGAAAGAAAAGTAATATGGACAAAAATTTAGGGTCAGTAGGTGGGATTTTTCTCTCATTTTTGACACATTTTTCTTTTTAAATATGAAGGTGCTAGCCAGCCTACCCGAAGACCCTAATATTGACCAAAAACGTGTAAAAATACGAAAATTTCTTTTGCATAAAGAAACATAGGGTCAGCCCTGTTTTGAAAGGGTCAGTCAGGTAACCTGAAACAAACCTCCTTTTTTGGAGGCTTGGCTCTATAACTGTTATAGGACTTGAACAATTGTAGTTATCCTTGGCTGGCGCCTTGGACAATTACCCTGTCCTTGGCTTATAATTCTTATATACAGCTATTCACTTGTACCATATCTACTACATACAGGCAGGGGTGGATGTATGCAGCAGAAGGGCAGAGAGAGCATGAACGGGACAGAGGAGGGTGAAGGCAAAAGGAGGGAACTGGAGGTGTAAGATAGGTAGGAAGAGAAAGAGGGAATTAAATGGAGAAGAGAAGACTAGTGGAGATGGAGCAAGTAGGCGCGTGGTAGAAGAAAGGAGCTGTGTCAGCCTCAGAAACAGCATCAAATCACAGTCGTACCTGCTATATGTGATATATACTATTTCATGATGAATAGAAATAAAAGATATCCAAAACTGAAAAAAGAAGCCTGGTCCTGTACATGACCAGCTGCACACAAAGCCACCCCCCCACTGACCCCAGTGTAGGGGTGGCCGGCTGTACTATAACATAGGTCGTCCATCACCAGAGTGTGCACCTATTGCCTGCACACTGACAGGGCACTGTGGGACAGGTTATTGTGCTGAGTCAGCAGTATCACCGGTTGGTTTCCATGAACAGGCAATTTAAAATTTGATTTCGATGGAATGATTGAACTTCAATTGCATTGTCGGTATGGTGATCTGCTGACCCCTACTTCCCTCCCTGCCCTCCCCACTCCATGCTTCCCATTCCCTCAATAAAGGGCCAAACACATTCCGGCCCCCTGGTCCCCTGGTGCCCTGACCACCCTCCTCCCCTAACCTTCCTACTAGAAGCTGCAGCGGCATATACTGTACAGCAAGTGCCCCTAATGGCGTGTGTGTTGAGTTGTAGTGTTGACAGAGCTGAGCTCCTTAAGTCTCACGTTGAGCCCTGCCCTGTGAATGGCCATTAGGCTGACTGCTGACCAGCATCCCCCCTCCCCCCGCTGTCTTCCCATTAGGACTCCCACCCCCTTGAATCTCCGCAGCCTCCCCGTGTCCCCTCAGTCCTTAACCCTCCAACACCTATGCAGCAAGAAAGGGACACTTTTTCAGAAGAAAGTTGGTTTTAGCAGAATCCTCTGTAATGGCTATGTTTGCATAAACATATCACATCAGGAATTTCACAGGCCAATTGTCTGTCAAATAGTGTATATTGGAATGCAGGTTTTTGAGATATATTTATAAATTTGCTGGTAACACGTCACAAATTTCAAAAACGTTATCAACAACTCTTCTGAATAGTCAGCCCTTGTTGTTGCATTCAGGTAAAACAGCTAATGTGCCTCCGCTAGGCCCTACACTGGCTCCCTGTGCCATCTGGAATTGCTACTCAGACTCTGCCCCCACTCTATACAAGTATACAGTGTGGGCAAACTTTCTTTTTCTAAAACACACGATTGATCAACTTGTCCTCAGGAGTTGACCAAACAAATCCTGTACACCAGTCCCTGTCTAAGTAGGGAAAATATTGATAACAAATCCAACATAGCTACCCTTGGTTTTCAGACCATGTTCCCTAAAGCACATATTTTTAAGTCATTGGTAATAGATACCCAAACCAAGAGTTGTTCCGAGCGTGTGCTGACATTTTAGGGTAATGTGAGGAGGGTACAAATAAAGTGATTTTTTCTCCCCCAAGAAGAGATAATAAAAAAGGATAACTTAGAATTAAAAAGTTAAAGACGTGAATTATGGCCCATCAGCAGATGGGTCTCGGGTTTCTTTCTCCCGTTTCATTCAATAAGCAGCAAAAACGGTAATTCCATCATTTCCGTCTCACCTTGCCACCTCAGCCTCCTGGGAGAACCTGGAGGAGGAAACCAGACTCAAGGGGAACCCTGTAAGGGAGGCATGATGCATTAATGCATCATGTCCTTTGTTATCATGATGCATGAATGCAGCCCTGGCGAGTGACTCATGCCGACCCTATAGGGTTGATACTGACCCGAAGGGTTGGCATGGTGCAGCAATGCAGCACAGGCGAGTTACTCGCGGGGGCTGCATTGGTGCATCATGACGACAAATGTCATGTTTTAATGACATGCCATTATCAAAGGGTTAAGGGTACCAGGGTGCATTCACTTGCTGTGTCCATGGTTGTCACGATGCATTCATCATGTAGACCCTTGGGGAGGGAATCGTGGCTGTAGGGTTAACATGGTGCAAGGTGCTCGGCAGGGCTACATTCATACATCATAACGATAAAGGGTATATACACTACTTGCACGAACTCGCCATTTTGTTTATTTTAGTAGGAAAATCACACACTTTTACCATAATTAGCCATAATGAAAACGAGGCTACTGCTCTAGAAAACGCAAACGCCTATCCTTTAGCATTGGGAGTGAACTTTATGGGCCCTAAATAAATTATCTATGGCTCTCAGACCCTACTCTTATTATGGGCATGTAGTTTCATGTTAGTTCTTGACATAATCAGTGGTTTCTAGTCGATTTCTGATGACTGACACAAGATATTCAGCTCCGAAGTTGACATGGGTGATAAAAGGGGGCACTACGCTCCGATAGAAGTTCGTTTTTGTCAGAATATGATATTTTTCAAACCATTAATGAAAAAAAGCGTCCTAGGCCATTAAGCTACCTCAATATTTTGCACAAGTCTTCCCGTAATAAGTAGCCATGGATAGAATGAGTGAGTTGTTGTTCCTGTTGATTCAAAAGTCGCAGCAGTAGCCTGGGCAGGACGCCGTGAAACTGGCAAAAGTTGCGTCAGCTATTGCAGCTTGTTCCCGGCGTGGGGCCTCTGTTCAAGCCTTACTATTGGTACCGTTTTAACGATTGCAGCGCCGCCGGTGTGTGAAAGTGGTGTATACTGCATTCCCCCTGCCCTTTAAACCCTTTAAGGTCGGCATGTCGCTAAAATATGACATTTGTTGTCATAATGTATCAATACAGCCCTGCCAAGTGAATGCAGCTCTGGCAACTTACTCACCATGGTTGCATTCATATTGACGAATTCTTTTTGGTATATGAATACAATATAGTCGCGGTGCCATAAGGGACGTGATCTTTAAAGTTAGGACTAAGCAGAAACTACCCACAAAGCTCAAAGTAACCAGATCGGGACCACAGGGGCTGCCTCTCACAGTGCTGCCGAAAACCTTTTCCGAACGCAGGCCAAGGTGGCCTGTGTCTCGGCATCTTACGCAGGCCATTTACTTCTTACGCAGGCCATATCTTCGCATAGCCCTATCTTTGCTTCTAATTGGCCGATTTAAAATATTCTTTTACCATTGGGAAGCTGAGAATATGGCAGGCCATTATGGCCTGCGTCCTAAGGCCCTACGCCGGCCATTAAGATTTTACCCGGCGTCATTTCGGCAACACTGCTCTCAGGTAGAGACGGAGTCTCACTGAAATATTGAAGACAAAATACAAGTGTTTCCAGGTAGTGGCAGGTAACGGGATCCATACACGGCGTCTGTGAACAGTTCCTGGAAGCTGTACCGGTTTCTGTACCAGGGGGGTCTTTCATAACGAGGGACAAACTCCTCCGTGTTTTGTGAGATGACGATTAGTGTTTATGGATAGTGGGCATGGAGAACAAAGCATTTCACACCTCTTGTATACTGCAGTAGTATAGTATGTATCGGAACGGGACTATAGTTAAGTACTGTTTATTACTCAATCGACATGCAGCCAATCAGAGGCCTCCATTTGGTCACGTGACCCGTTGCCATGGTAACGTGACCTACTTAGGGCTCTCAGCCAATCAGAAGCCAGCATTCTGGGTGACCTACTGACCTACTTAGAAGCTCTCAGCCAATGAGAGGCTGGCATTCTGGTAACTATGGTAACGTGACCTACTTACGTCACGTGACCTACTTAGGCTCAGCCAATCAGAAGCCGGCATTCTGGTAACTAGGGTAACGTGACCTACTTAGGGTTTGTTTGTAAACAACACCACGTGGCTCTCTTGTTTGTAAACAACACCACGTGACACGTGACTGTTTGTAAACAAACAACGTATATATAGAAAAAAACACAACAAGTTCCATCTTATGTTAAAATTATATTTTCGAATAAAAAAGCACATCTGTAACAGCGTCTATGTGTAACTACGCGCGTTCTCATTCAAACACTATAACACTATCATACCGTAGCAGCAGCAGGTAGGACCGGAAGAAAAGCAAGCGCACGAGCAGAAGCGACGACACCATTTGCACCATCCGGCCGTCGCGTTGGTAGCCCTACTACCCGTCGCGCGTTCCACTGGAGCGGCTTTAAGAGTGACAAATGACGATTCTTTGTCGACGCGACTGCTAACATCAGCATCGGCAGCAGCATCGGCAGCATCGGCAGCAGCATCGGCAGCAGCGGCAGCAGCCTCGGCAGCAGCGGTAGCAGCAGTAGCAGCAGCGGCAGCAGCAGTAGCGTGAGCATTAGCAACAACAGCAGCAGCGACAGTAGCAAGGGCGGCAGAGCGGGCACTAGTAGCGTTATCAGCGGCGTCATCGGCAGCCGCAACAGCATCAGCAGCAGCAGCGTCGGCATCGGTGGCATGAGTAGCTGCATCGGCGGCAGCAACAGCAGCAGTCACAGCCGCAGCGGCAACAACAACAACGTCATCACGACCCGCGTCACTAACAGCCGCAGTAAATGCAGCAGTAGCACGCTGAGCAGCACTAGCAGCAGCAGTAGCAGAGGCTACAGCATCAGCTTCACATTCGCGCGCCGCTTCGTCATTCCGCTTCATGTCACGGTAGCAACTTTCCATCACGAGGATCTGCAAATTGAGGCGCGGTGCTGGTGGTGGTAGTAGTAGTAGTAGTAGTAGTAGTAGTAGTAGTAGCGTGAACGATGATGACGATGCTGAATGTGGTTTCACTCCCCTTATATACCCTTACGCCCCGCCTTTTTTCAAGCCACCGGCCAGCTGCCCCTTCACGGCAGGTCTTTAGATCAGCCTTAAGTCGCTTACTACGTGGCTCATCATCCCTCTAATCGCATTTTCCAGCCGCCAGCCGGCTGTCTGCTGATGACAGGCGAGGGTGATTTGTTTTTTTCTTTAGATATAAGCCGCTTACCACACGCGCACCCTCTAGTCACAGACAGAGTGACAGAAAGGGAGGGGGTCGCTTTGTTCACGCTACCTGTAGTTGTTTTTCTATACACACGCTGAGCCTATGACCCGTTAATCCTTTATACAGGTAACACGCGTTCAACTAATTACCCTATTGTATGACAGTCGGTACACGGATTTAATTTTAAACCGCCTTCCCATCTGGGATCCATGTCTGGCGGGGTGGAAGGATCCAGCTGAAAAGTGTGATTAGGGCTTTTGTTTCTCTTATGATAGCAGCAGGTCAGCATGCGACAGCTGAAAATGTCAGACTCGCCGCTCCTATAAAAGACTGAGATGCGTCTCTCTTTCCACACACCCTTCTACCATCGCCGCCGACACCGCCACCGCCGGCCAGCCGACCGCCGCCACCGCCTGCAGTCACCGCCATCACGCCAGCAGGGAATTTCGAGCTGAGTCTGCTTATTGCTTATTTTTTTTCTTTGAGCTTTTTGTTTTCTTAAATTTTTATTTTCACTCAGTCTTTTTTGTTTCGGAGGAAAGAAATATGGCGCTGCAGAGGGCGCGAGTTTCTAAAAGACGGTCGCGCGAACAAAGCGCTCTCCTCAACTGCCCGGCTATTTTTTTATCTCAAAGGAGAGAGCGTCACGTAGTTGAGGTTCACGCTTCTCTTGAGGCGTACCGAATTCTCGAGAAATGCAAAGCTGAGCGCCATCGTCGTTATACAAGAGCGGAAAAGGAAAACGTAGCGACATGGCCGAGAGCCGTCTTCTCAGAACAGCATTTACTCTACTATTGCATAACAGCTGCTCTCAGCGCCCCCACTCGTTGGGCGTTTCATGAAAAGAAAGAGCGCCGCTACTCTCCTCACCCTGCCTCCTCTTATAAAGTGAGAATAAGTGCTATGAAACGATTCGACAAGCCGATCGGTTTCTTGGGAGCGACTGCAGCTCCCACTCGGTGGGCGCGCGTTGTGGCCGACGTGAACACGGTCTCTAAACGTTTCGACGTCGTCACTTGTTATCCCGCATATTGCAACGCAGCCGAATTGAAGAAGATAGGGACGCACTATTTTAAACCATACGCTCCAATATGTATTTGTCACCGCCGCGCTCACACGCCTTATTGCTTTTTCGAGACGATCGTGTCACAACACAGAAATAGAAAAAAAAACGGCAAAGCGACGAGCTTTGCCTAAATGATCAAAAAAAAAAAAAAAAAAAAAAAAAAAATTAATCTCCTCCTCCTCCTCCTCCTCCTCCTCCTCCTCCTCCTCCTCCTCCTCCTCTTCTTCCTCCTCCTCTTCTTCTTTTTAAAAAAAAAAAAAAATATTTGTATCAGACTCCTCTGGAGTCTGATACAAACATTTATGACTATTGAGTGAAAATAGAATTTTATCGCAAAAAAAAGTCACTTCTGCCGCCGCTACTGTGACACCGGCCGGTATCAATAAAAAGGTCGGCTGACTTTTCTCCACAACCATTCACTACCGACCGTTCGAGTGAGAAACACAGCAGACAGTCAGACACACAACCGCTCTCTGACGCGTCCTGAAAAAAAAACAAAAAAAAATGTCCAGTAGTAAAAGCAAACTCTTCACAGAAATTCATTTCGACGCTCGACTACAAGGACCCTTTAGTTGTATCATTAGCGGTCCGTCGGGTTGTGGAAAATCGCGCTTGGTGGATCAATTTCTGAGCGACGTGAACAATTTGGTCACGCCGCCGGTGGAAAAGACTTTTTACCATTACGGCGAGTGGCAACCTCTGTTTGAAAAAATGCAAAATCAGTACGGTGTGGAATTCAGAGAAGGTCTTCCTAGCAAAGAGTCTATAGCGGGAGACGTGGAAGTAGCAGAAGACGCTTTACGACCCCACACTCTACTGATATTGGACGATCTGATGAGCAGTTCCAATCAGCAAGTGGTAGCCGACATCTTTACTAAATACTCGCATCACTGGAACGTGAGCGTCATATACATCACTCAGAACCTATTCCAGAAATCACCCGACTTTCGAACTATGAGTCTGAACGCTCACTACATGATCGTTTTCAAGAACCCGCGCGACATGGGGCAAATAGCTAGTCTGTCTCGCCAGGTGTTTCCGTCCAACGCGGCGGCCCTCTCTAGTATATTTACCCATGAACTCAAGCGACCTCACTCATACCTCCTTCTGGACTTCAAGCAGTCAACACCTGACGATCTGAGAATACGCTCCTCTTTGACGTCCATACACTCTCAGCTAGTGTTCGTACCGCTAGACAAAAAAAAGAACAAGAGAAAGCAGTAGCAAAAAAAAATGTCTTCTCATCTACTCGAAAGACACTTTGGTACTCTCAAGCACTTAGCTAAGTGCTCGCCAAAGGACTGCTCGCATCTAATAGACTCTGGAAGCGACGATCTGATCGCAGCGTTAAGTGAGATCTGTCACAATTTACTGGTAGGGAACATCCCGCTCAGCGACAAACAACTGGACAAGCTTCGAGAATCGGCTGACGTGTTGAGGGAGGTCGGCAAAAAATCTACGCCCATCAAAAAAAAGAGACGCGTCTTGGTACAAGAGGGAGGTTTCCTCATTCCGGCTCTCATAGGGATGGCCTTACCGCTTATAAAGAGCATTCTCCGTATATGAGACACCTCATTCGACACCTACTCGCCGACAGCACCACCACCACCACCACCACCACCACTACCGCCACCACCAGCGTCATTGCCACCGTCGTCCCCATGACGGACTCAGAGCAGCAACAACACTACAAACGTTTAGCGCTCGTGGATCCTGAGACGCTCTACAAATCATCACGAGCAGGTCTACTTCATCATGTGCCCGCTGCTGCTGCTACTACTAGCGCTGCTACTACTGCAGTCGCTGCTGCTAGTACTTCTACTGCTCCAAACCTTCCTCCTCTTCCTGATGAGCGCACTGAAAAGAACGAGAGTTCCGCTCCTGCCACCGCCGCCCGCCTACCTGCCGACATGGCCTATTACCACAAGCAGGCAGAACAGTCCCTTCATCCCGACGCGGCCTTGCACCAGGTGCTACAGTTTATCTACAGGGACTTGGATTTAGTGTTGAACGACCCCACTTTGGAATCGCGCGAGAAAATGTTGAAATACCGAAGGTTGTTGAATAGATTGCAATTTTTTCTCGCGAATCCCCACAACAGCAACATCTCTTCGTCCTACTCTTCTTCGCCCCCGGCTCACCTCCGTCAGTCTGCTGAAGAGGCCAGCGCGTCCCTACTCGAGCGGTTGGTGAACCAAGTTCCCAAGAGGAATCGCACTCGGACCGTGGCGCTGTACAAACAATTGGAGAAATCCGGTGTGATCAAGTGGAACGAGGACGGTGCGGTGCGCGAGATGTCGGGTCGGAGAATACCACCTGAGCGTCGCATCAACATAGTGGACTTACTGAACGACGCCGCCAGGTTCAGGAAGACGGCGCCCAGACCGGCGGGCTACTCGCCGTTCACGAAAGCGCTGCGCGAAGCAGTTCCCACAGACGCCTTGATCGGAAACCATCTGTATAAAGCGAGCGGACCTGGCCAAAGTTTGGACACACGGCTTGCTGACAGAGGTCGGAAACGACCGAGCTTCGACTCGGAAGAAGGAGAAGCAGCAGCAGCAGCAGCAGCAGTAGCAGCAGCAGACTCTTCTCTCCAGGTGGTGGACGATCAATCCTCTGAAGACGAGGAGGACGACCGTGAACTTTTCCAAACTCCGACTTCCTATAGGAGCGTGCCGCGTAAGAAAAGGAAAGGGCGCAACCGCCTAGCGGCGAGCTCGTCGTTCACGCCCTCAACAAGCCCACCATGGGCAAACCAGTGAAGAGACTGACCAAGAAGGAAAAAGAAAAGAAGCGCGTAGTAGCTAGATATACCGACGTCAAAGCGCCCTCCAGTTTCACTAGCGTGACTAAACTCCAGAAACATCATTTTCGCCACCTGAACCCGGCCGTCATCAGAGATGCTTTAGTGTCGCTGGACGCCTACACTAAACATAAACCCATTCGGAGAAAATTCGCAAGGAACAAGACTATAACCGGCGCAATCGATCAGCAGTGGCAGATAGATCTGATGGACATGCAAGCTTTGGCGTCTCACAACGACCGCTTCCGGTACGTGGTGACGGCGATCGACGTTTTCTCTAGGTACGCGTGGGCCGTTCCCATTAAATCCAAGAGCGGCGCTGATGTCACCGAGGCCTTCCGAGAGATGACAGGCACTGGCGAGAGACGACCGCGCACTGTTCAGACAGACAAGGGGAAAGAGTTTTTGAACAAGATCTTTCAAGATCACTTGAAGAGCGAGGGCATAGAGTTCTTCACTGGCGAGAACGACGACATCAAAGCTAGTCTAGTGGAGCGCTTGAACCGCAGTCTGAAGGAGAAGCTGTGGCGTTATTTCACACACAAGCGCACGTATCGCTACGTAGACGTACTGCACCATGTAGTGTCTTCTTACAATCGCACTCACCACAAGACGTTGAAAATGGCGCCGGCTCAAGTCAGCTCGGAAAACAGCGAAACAGTTTTCTACCGACAAGATCTCCCAACTAACAAACAAATCGACGAAATATGGAAAAAGAAGAAAAAAACAAAGACGTCCGCCGTCGACGTCATCGCTCCGGGTGACAGAGTGAGGATGTTGAGAACTAAAGGCGCCTTCGACAAAGGGTACGAGGGAAACTGGCGCGAGGAAGTGGTCGACGTTGCTAAGACGTTGGGAAGCAGAGGGTTCGAGCTGAAAGACGACAAGGGCGAGGAGATAAAAGGCGTCTTCTACCCGGAAGAGGTTCAGAAGGTGTACAAGAGTCGTTACGACAACAACTACCTGATAGACGAGGTGTTGCGCCGCAAGACCGTCGACGGTAAAGAGTTAGCTTTCGTACGTTGGTTAGGTTACGACGACAAGTTCAACGAGTGGATCCCCGTCAAAAAAATAACGTAGAAAAAAAAAAAAAAAAAAAAAAATGAACATCACTCTACCTAGCAACAGCTCTATGGAGTATTATCCTGACAACAGCTTGACGTCTTTCCGAACTCACTTCGACTCGCCGCTCCTTCTGCCCGAAGCGTACGAAGCGGCTCTGACTGAGATCATCCTCCCTACAGAATGGACTAACGTGCACGACGACGACTTGATCATCGTTGTTCCTCTGCGCACCAAAGGTTCGCTAGAGGAGGCGATCCAGGTTTTAAAAGAAACTAAATTCTCCGAAGGAAAAAAACCACAGGTAGACTGGAAGAGAATGAAAAACGCGAACGGTCTGAGCAAGCTAACGTTCAGCTCAAAATTCCCGCTGAACTGGAAGGAAGCGAGCTATGTAACGGTGGAAGAGATATCAGACACGTCGGAAGAGCAGCAATTGAAACCGGAAACAAAAAGGTTCAAGAGAGAGGTCGACTTGAGACAGACGAATGCCGTATACAAGCAGTTCTTGTCCCCGGCGGTGAAGAAGAAGACGATCAGCCATCAAGCAAGACAGATGATCGAAAAGATGGAGAAGGACATGGGAGTGCGCAGTTTCATGCCAAACATATTCGAGATACCTCCTATTTTCACCGGAAGCAACCACACCCTAATCGAGCGCTTGAGTGAGACGTTGCGAGATGACAGACTAGAGGGCGACAGCTTCTTGCTCAAACCGATGCGGATCTTATCGTACGACGCCAAGACGAAACGCGTCACCATCAAACCGCCGAGACACTGTGCTGTCCTGCTGAGTCAGCATCTCGCATGCGTTCTAGGCTTCGGAGAGAAGACGTGTTTCGCGTCGCCGACTACCGGCGCCTACTCGATGGATGTTTACGGGGACGTGCACTCTGTGTACATATACACCGACATGATCCAGGAGAGACGTGTGGGCGACATGCAAGTGCCGCTGTTGCGCTGCGTGGCGGTGGACAGAGGCGGAAAGCGTCGAGGTGGCGTGCAAGCTATCAGTTTTCCCCATTTGGATTATTTCCCCTTGAAATCCAAGAGGTTTACCGAGGTCGGCATCTATTTAAGAGACCGATCCGGTCATTCCATCCCATTCGGTAGAGGCGAGGTGACCGTGACACTTCATCTGAGACCTATTGAGCGCTGAAAGAGAGAAAAATGATGCGTCAACGCGTTCCGTACTTTCCACCCAGGCGCACCGTCGGCAGAGGGTACAGCGATTACTACAACGCGCAGCTGGGCAACGGCGTCAACGTGTACAGCGGGCGCTCTTTCCAGAGCGGGCACGGTTTAGGCGGCGCTCTGTTAGGTCTGATGCGCTCGGCTACCCCGCTATTGAAGTCGGTGGGAAAAACGCTGCTCCGCGCCGGTGTGGGCGTAGCTAAAGATGTGCTGGCGGGTCGGACTTTAAAGAGCAGCGTGAAAGACCGAGGCGCAGGCGCTCTGAAGAGACTGGCGAGTACGGCGTTCTCGGGAGGAAAGACGCCTGTCGCGTCTAAGAAAGGGTCGAAACGTCGCCGGCATTCTCCTCAGACGGGCGGTGGCTCTTGCAAGAGACGTAGAGGGGATGTATTCGACCGGTAAGCGCCTAGGCGTTCAGGTATAAATAAAAAGACTGGAGGGGGCCGGCGTCAGTCTGTCGGCCGCATGAAGAGAGAACACAATGGCTTACGTACACGAGAGCAGTAACGAGTGCGCGCTCTCTGAGCTCGACCTGCACACCGTAGCGCCGACTCAGACTACTATCTTAAAGTCGTCTTTCCTGGGGATAGAAACAAAAAACTCTTTAGAGGATGGAGGTAACATAAATTTCACCATCAACAAGTCGCAAGAGTACACAGACCTGAACGAGAATTACCTTCATCTGGAATGTCAAGTGCTAAAGGACGGAGCGGCGATCGAGGACACCGACGCGGTAGCTCCGGTGAACAACTTGGCTCACTCGCTCTTCAAAGACGTCCAAGTCTCCATCGGCGGTTTCAAAGTGTCTGGCAACACCGAGACCTACCCTTACCGAGCTTACTTGGAAGGGTTACTCAACTACAACAAAGACGTGAAGGACGGCGTCATGAGCGCCCAGGGGTGGCATGAAGATACGCCCGGTCAGTTTGACACGTTGACTGACGCGAATGCGGGGTACAAAGCGCGCAAGAAGCTAATCTCCAACAAGCGCTTTTCGCTGATGGCGCGACTGCACTTTGACCTGGCTCATCAACCGAAGCTCATCGTTGGAGAGACAGAAATCAATCTCACTCTGAAACAAGCGGCGCCCTCTTTCTATCTGATGTGCGCCGCTGACGGAGGCTACAGCTTGAAGATCTACAAAGCAAAGCTCTACGTGCGACGCGTGCTGGTGGCGGACGCTGTAGCGGAAACGCACGAGAGAGCGGTGATAGAACACGGGCCCTTCGACTACCCGGTGAACAGAGTGGAGGTGACGACCTACGCCATCCCTCAAGGTAACAGAGATCACAGCTACACGCACTCCAACACAGGCCAGCTTCCCAAGTCGATGATGATTTGCTTCCTTGACCACGACGCCTTCAACGGTAGCTACACCAAGAACCCGTTCGAGATGAAGCATTACGACATCAGCTCGCTTCAAGTGATAGTGAACGATCAGAAAGTGCCGAACGACGCCTACGTGCCCGACTTTAAGACCAAAGCGGCCGTGAGAGAGTACTTGGCGCTACACACGGAAACGGGGATGTACGAGGGCGCGCGCTCCTGCGGTATTTCATACGAACAATTCCTGAACGGTTACACGGTGTTCCCCCTCGACTTAACCCCAGACAGATCGCACGACGGGTGTCGCGTGAACCTTATAAGAGCGGGTCAGCTGAGGGTGGAAGTCAGTTTCCGCTCGGCGCTACAAGCGACAACAACGGTGCTACTCTACTTGGTGTACGACAACGTCGTCGAGCTGACCCGAGATCGACACCCCG
The DNA here is from genome assembly GCA_947462335.1 of Harmothoe impar. Classification (NCBI taxonomy): domain Eukaryota; kingdom Metazoa; phylum Annelida; class Polychaeta; order Phyllodocida; family Polynoidae; genus Harmothoe; species Harmothoe impar. The sequence goes on along the minus strand of OX381705.1, from coordinate 108,174,669 downwards.
TCACCGACTACCACATGAACTGAAGACAAGACGGCGGTACTTGGCGTATCGTATGAACACGCTTGAAATAAGCAGAGTGTTGAAGGAAAACGTTCACACAAAACATCGTTTCCTGGGCGTTTTCTCTTGTGACACTATTCCGAAGCACCCTATCAAAGACACTTGTTTCGTGAGCAACACAGATCCGCAACATTTACCAGGTCAGCATTGGGTGGCGTTTTACGTGTCGAGCACGGGTGAAGTGTACTACTTTGATTCCTTCGGCTTACCGCCGCTGAGTGCGGAGTTCTTGTCTTTCGTGGAACGCTCTGCTCCGTTCAAGTGGCAAAGAAACCGCATTCAACTACAAGACACTTCTGCTGACACCTGTGGACCTCATTGCGTTCATTTCCTAATTGAAGCATGTCGAACAAGAAACCCCAAGAAGTGCGTCATGCGCATGAGCAAAATCCCAAAGCTGAGCGACCGGGTCGTGAGTCAGAAGCTATCGATGATGCTGTTGTGACGGGTTGTTGCGATGGCGGCCGTTTCATGGAGGCAAAGATTCTCTGCCTTGCCGAAATGGTGTTGGATTTATCCAAAGTCGTGCAATGTCTATTGGAGAAAAGTCGTCCGGGGTGTGGTGGTGCGAGTGACGGCGGCGTGAGACTTTGCGGCCTGTTGAGTTGCTGCAAATCGAAGAAGCAAGCTAAAAAAGCATAAACTTGTGTGTTTTTTCTGATTGAAAATGAAAAAATAAAGAATAAAATGAAAAGAAAAGAAATTATCTTGTTGTGTTTTTATTTCTATATATAAGTTACATAACTTTTTTTTGTTTGTTTGTTTACAAACAGTCACGTGTCACGTGGTGTTGTTTACAAACAAGAAAGCCACGTGGTGTTGTTTACAAACAAACCCTAAGTAGGTCACGTTACCCTAGTTACCAGAATGCCGGCTTCTGATTGGCTGAGCCTAAGTAGGTCACGTGACGTAAGTAGGTCACGTTACCATGGTTACCAGAATGCCGGCCTCTGATTGGCTGAGAGCTTCTAAGTAGGTCAGTAGGTCACCCAGAATGCTGGCTTCTGATTGGCTGAGAGCCCTAAGTAGGTCACGTTACCATGGCAACGGGTCACGTGACCAAATGGAGGCCTCTGATTGGCTGCATGTCGATTGAGTAATAAACAGTACTTAACTATAGTCCCGTTCCGATACATACTATACTACTAGGTTATATGAAACTTTTTCACCATGCAGGACATTCTGTCCTGCAGATTTTGGTCTTTGCAGGTGCGTCTTACTTTTGTAGGCCCCAATATTGGAGTACAATCTTGCTATATAAAAATTAAAAATACATATATAGCGTTTTTTTGTACGAACATTGATAATGAATAGGGTTCCCCTATATGTAACAGTTATATAAATCATATCACTATGTAAATTACTGAAGATCATTTCAGTTTTCTGTTTTATGCTATAGAAACCTTATTAATGGCTAAAGATGTCCGTTTCCGTACAGAGAGGTATTTACCTGCAGCGGCGTCATCTGTCATTACTGAATTATCGCTGTATATACACACATGTTATGAATGGCCACTCCACTCCCCTCACCCCTCAACCAATTCTAGGGCTTGTGTCACTGCCCGAAAGGCTTTTTACCGAACCAGGCTTTATTCTCTGATGTCCCATATACCCCATCTCTCTCTCTCTCTAACTTTCCAATTGACTAACAAAATCCAATCCAATCAAATTCCAAGGCACTACTTTCATGGTGCAGAGCGTGAATTGTCAGTGATAACATATGACCCCTATTTAACCACGTGCCAGTGTGCCCTTTGCACCTCCCTGGACCCCCAGAGCATACACAGATAATCTTTAGGCTCCAGAACTTAGTTAGTACTGACTAACAAATCAGTCAATAGTACCTAAACTAGTTAGTCATTTTCTGGCTCCCTATATATGACCAATCTAGGTTAGTTAATACTGCCAGGTTGGTTAGTACTGACCAACTCACCTTAGTCTCCTCGATTCCAGTGAATATTAATAAGTCCTTTTGGTCATAATGCCGTTTTACCTCAGTCATTTCTGAATAGCACTTGGTCATGCCTGACTAATGTCCCTACGACCAACCCGGGATAGCCACTACAGACTAATGGCTAGGGCATTTCGATTTTCTGTGTAGAAGTACTTTTGAGTAAGGCATTAGTCATATGTTATTTTGCCTTAGTCATCTATGAATAGCACTTACTCCCTACGACTAACCCGGGATAGCCACTACAGACTATTTATAACGGCCA
>OX381705.1:108048320-108172193 GCA_947462335.1 Harmothoe impar | reverse complement strand
TACTGCATTCCCCCTGCTCTTTTAACCCGTTAAGGTCGGCATGTCACTAAAATATGACATTTGTTGTCATAATGTATCAATACAGCCCTGCCAAGTGAATGCAGCTCTGGCAACTTACTCACCATGGTTGCATTCATATTGTCGAATTCTTTTTGGTATATGAATACAATATAGTCGCAGTGCCATAAGGGAGTGACCTTTAAAGTTAGGACTAAGCAGAAACTACCCACAAAGTTCAAAGTAACCAGATCGGGACCACAGGGGCTGCCTCTCACAGTGTTGCCGAAAACTTCTCCGAACGCAGGCCAAGGTGGCCTGTGTCTCGGCATCTTACGCAGGCCATTTCCTTCTTACGCAGGCCATATCTTTGCATAGCCCTATCTTTGCTTCTAATTGGCCGATTTGAAATATTCTTTCACCATTAGGAAGCTGAGAATATGGCAGGCCATTATTGCCTGCGACCTAAGGCCCTACGCCGGCCATTAAGATTTGACCCGGCGTCATTTCGGCAACACTACTCTCTCAGGTAGAGATGGAGTCTCACTGAAATATTGAAGACAAAATACAAGTGTTTCCAGGTAGCGGCAGGTGACAGGATCCATACACGGCGTCTGTGAACGGGTCCTGGAAGCTGCACCGGTTTCTGTACCAGGGGGGTCTTTCATAAAGTTCAAGTGCCAAACTCCTCCGTGTTTTGTGAGATGACGATTAGTGTTTATTATACCACAGTTGGCATGGAGAACAAAGCATTTCACACCTCTTGTATACTGCACACAGCTAGCTTATAAGGCTCCCTTAGCTGTATACCCCCTACAGCTTGGTACAAGGCCTATAACTGCTACTAAAGGTGACAATTGGGGGTACTTGAATTATAAACGTTTCAACATGGAAGTGAAATGATCATATAGGCATAATATTTTTGTACAAAGTCAGTCAATTTATATCAATCAATTTTATATATGGGGCCATCCATTAATTACATACGCACCAAGGGGGGGTGGGGGGTCAGGCCAAATGCGTACAGATGCGTACAGGGGGGGTGGGGGGGGGTCTAGGCCCATTTTGGCATACGCATTGTGTACGCATAGGGCCGATTTTTTTGGTCATTTTAGACTTAAATTAGTACATTTTTAGCTCCAAAGGTCCAACCAAATTTAGAAAATTTCCTCAAATAGAATACTCTAATAAGTTTAGCTTGGCAAATATCCCCCCTCCCCCATCAATTGAGCATAAATCATTTAAATGGATTATATTTCGTTTTGACCCCTGCACCCCATCATGGAGGCATCAAGGTTTGCCCCCACCCCTCCGAGAGCCCTTTTTCATTGAGACTCCTATATGCAGTATGCACCAAGCCCTCCCCCTCCCAGATGAATGGCAATAAATGACTCGGTGCCAAGGCTTAAGGCTCAGTCTCATGAGTTTGTAACATTTCAAACGTCTTTGACCGGTGCCGTCTTTGACCGGTGCCGTCTTTGACTGGTGCCGTCTTTGACCGGGTATGTGATTAAAATGAAGAAAAAAGTAGTGTATAGTAAAGAAATGGGTAAATTTTTTGTGTAATATGTTATAACACATCATTTCGAGGCATTATTTAAAATTGATATATTTCATATATTTATGTTACTGGCTCAGTCTCATGAGTTTGTAACAGTTGAAACGTCTTTGACCGGCGGCGTCTTTGACCGGTGACGTCTTTGACCAGCTGAAGAAAAAAAGCCCAAAAGGAACCCTTAATATGTGCATCAAAATATTGCATAATGCAGAGTGCAAATATAGAATTCTGACTCTTGATGTATTTTGACAAAAATTAGATTAACGTGAGTCACAGCCCATCATGAAAAGTGGGAGTTGTCCAGAAACGGGCATTTATGTTTTCTCTATGGATTATAAATTTGTGACATGTTCTGAAAGACCCCCCTGGTTTCTGGTCCCAGGTAGCCGGGGCGTTCTGAGTAAGGGTAGTTCTTAGAATGTATCTGACAACTGTCTGTCACGGTGTCGTGTTGAGCCTTATCAGGTCTGCAAGGACGACTGTTACTCCGTTAAGGACGGCATGATGCATCAAGGCTTCATGTTTATCCTCCTGATGCACCAATGCAGCAGCAGGGAGTAAACTGCATTGCTACATCATGCAGACCCTTCAGCAGCGCATCAACCCCATTTGGTAGGCATGATGCATGAATGAAGCATCTCATGAGTTACTCACCAGTTCACTCACCGGCCTGTGTACATCAGCATGATCAGTAGGAGGCAAGAAGAGACTCCCCTGCAGAACAACTAGTCAGGTATCAGACTGAGTGAGTTATTCCTGCAGTACAGTGCAGTACAGTGCAGTACAGTACAGTGCAGTGCAGTACAGTGCAGTACAGTGCAGTAAGAACAGTGCAGTGCAGTACAGTGCAGTACAGTGCAGTGCAGTACAGTACAGTGCAGTACAGTACAGTACAGTGCAGTGTAGTACAGTGCAGTACAGTGCAGTACAGTGCAGTACAGTACAGTGCAGTAAGAACAGTGCAGTGCAGTGCAGTACAGTACAGTACAGTACAGTGCAGTGCAGTACAGTGCAGTGCAGTGCAGTGCAGTGCAGTGCAGTACAGTGCAGTGCAGTGCAGTACAGTGCAGTGCAGTACAGTGCAGTGCAGTGCAGTACAGTACAGTGCAGTGCAGTACAGTACAGTGCAGTGCAGTGCAGTGCAGTACAGTGCAGTGCAGTGCAGTACAGTACTGTACAGTGCAGTACAGTACAGTGCAGTGCAGTAAGTACAGTGCAGTGCAGTACAGTACAGTGCAGTGCAGTACAGTGCAGTGCAGTGCAGTGCAGTGCAGTACAGTGCAGTGCAGTGCAGTACAGTACTGTACAGTGCAGTGCAGTACAGTGCAGTGCAGTGCAGTGCAGTGCAGTGCAGTACAGTGCAGTGCAGTGCAGTGCAGTGCAGTAAGTACAGTACAGTGCAGTACAGTGCAGTAAGTACAGTGCAGTACAGTACAGTGCAGTGCAGTGCAGTGCAGTGCAGTGCAGTGCAGTACAGTGCAGTGCAGTGCAGTGCAGTGCAGTAAGTACAGTACAGTGCAGTGCAGTGCAGTAAGTACAGTGCAGTACAGTACAGTGCAGTACAGTGCAGTGCAGTGCAGTGCAGTACAGTGCAGTACAGTACAGTACAGTGCAGTACAGTGCAGTACAGTACAGTGCAGTGCAGTACAGTGCAGTACAGTGCAGTACAGTGCAGTACAGTACAGTACAGTACAGTGCAGTACAGTACAGTGCAGTACAGTACAGTGCAGTACAGTGCAGTACAGTACAGTGCAGTACAGTACAGTGCAGTACAGTGCAGTGCAGTACAGTACAGTGCAGTACAGTACAGTACAGTACAGTACATTGCAGTACAGTACAGTGCAGTGCAGTACAGTACAGTGCAGTGCAGTGCAGTGCAGTACAGTACAGTACAGTGCAGTACAGTACAGTGCAGTGCAGTGTAGTACAGTGCAGTGCAGTGCAGTGTAGTACAGTGCAGTACAGTACAGTGCAGTACAGTGCAGTGCAGTGCAGTACAGTACAGTGCAGTGCAGTACAGTAACAGTACAGTGCAGTACAGTGCAGTGCAGTGCAGTACAGTACAGTACAGTGCAGTGCAGTGTAGTGCAGTACAGTGCAGTACAGTGCAGTGCAGTGTAGTGCAGTACAGTGCAGTGCAGTGCAGTACAGTACAGTACAGTACAGTGCAGTACAGTGCAGTACAGTACAGTGCAGTGCAGTACAGTGTAGTGCAGTACAGTGTAGTGCAGTGCAGTGCAGTACAGTGTAGTGCAGTACAGTGCAGTACAGTGCAGTACAGTGCAGTACAGTACAGTACAGTGCAGTACAGTACAGTGCAGTACAGTACAGTGTAGTGCAGTACAGTGTAGTGCAGTGCAGTGCAGTACAGTACAGTACAGTGCAGTACAGTGCTGTACAGTGCAGTACAGTACAGTGCAGTACAGTGCAGTACAGTGCTGTACAGTGCAGTACAGTGCAGTGCAGTGCAGTTCAGTACAGTGCAGTGCAGTTCAGTACAGTGCAGTGCATTGCAGTACAGTGCAGTAGTACCCTGCATAAGGGAAGACCCACATTGAAGGGGAGGGGCTGACATGGTGCTGTAACCCTGTATAGCGCATTAATATCCTCTGCCGTTTGTCACCATGATGGTGCCTCTACATGGGTAAAAATCGACACCGGCGACACGGCCCTTTTAGGCCATTTTAAAAATCGACGGACACAGGAAAATCAGGGATAAAAATCGACCCACAGACATTCTTCTCTAAGTCCTTATATACCTAAAAATCGACACGATTCCACGGCCCTTTTGATAAAAATCGACACGGCGACACGGTCAAAATTGTGAGGACCCATGTAGAGGCACATGATGTACGAATGCAGCCATGGTATGTATACTCCCCATGGCTGCATTCATGCATCATGACCATCCTTAAAGGGTGTATCAACCTCATACGGTTCACATGATGCATGAATGCAGCATTGGCGAGTAACTGGAGAGTGCCGCATCCATGCATCTTACCCACAAAGAGTGCATTGACACCCTATGCGACCCTTACAGGGTTAAAGCCTCCCCCTACCCGTGCATGTCCCGCCTCCATCACATCCTGGCCACATCGTGTTATTCAGGGACCGGGCAGGAAGCGGGATTACAGCAGGCAGACTCCGGGTCAACACGTCAACTGCTGTACAGTCCGGTGGTAGCAGCCAGTCTTTGCGAAAACCTGCAGGACAGTGGCAATGTCCTCCTAAAATGCCACCGGTCCAGCAGATTCACAAGTGTAGCAGGACCGAATGTCCAGTCATGTCATGTTGTGCTTTTCTGAACCAAAATAAATTAGTTTGGTTTCTAAACCTGAACTATGTTTGTTAATATACTATGTAAAACTATGTATTTATCCAAATTTGGTCATAAATTATTACAAATATAATGTACATGCTATTTTCTAGTTGAAAATCTGCAGGACCAAATGTCCTGTAGGATGAAAAAGTGTTCGCAAAGACTGGCAGCAGCCGCAGAGATAGCGGCCATGGCCACACACTAGATTCTGGACACCAATTTTTAACCCTTTATAAATGGGCAACAGTGTTTTATGTGCTATGCCCTTTGTTGTTATAATGCTGACCTTTCGGGAGCAAATGCAACCCGGTTAGTCTGCTCCCCAGGGCTGAATTGGTGCATCTGGAGTTCAGGGTCATCATGATGCATGAATGTAACCCTGGTGAGTTAATGACCATGGCTGAATACTTGCATTATACCCATAAACAGCATAATGCGGCCCTTAAAGGGTAAGGGAACCAGGTCAATAGCTTGGGGGAAGTAGTAGGCCTAATGGCCTTTTTGATGGCGGCCAGACAGTGGTAGGCAGTTAATTGCTGAGTCATGATGGCGGTGGGTATCATGACCTCCACCTGCCCTGTGTGAAGTGCCTGCTACAAGCCCCACTCTGTAAGTAGCACTCTGTATAAACCAATGCTACAAGGAATGGTGGCTCTTCAGAAAGGTTTTTGATAACATTTTTGAAGCGTGACCAACCAATTATAGTACTGCAGACGCTAGTGGGGTTTGTCTGCAATCACACAACATCGGCATGATGCACTAATGCATTGGTGCATCATGGTGACAAATGTCTTTTAGCGAGATGCCTTCCTCAAGGAGTTAAGTAGCACTCTAGTACTGCAGACACCCACATGGACAGTTGTCTAACGTTAAACTAATGCCGCTGTATTGGTGGTCGTGATGTTCATGACTCATGGGGATCCGTCTGGGCTGTTTAGTCTGGCCTCATAGTCCTACAAAACAATGAATGCCATTTATCCATTCACCGGCAAGCTCTTGTATGGGGAGCATAGAACCACCAAACAAGATGAGAGAAAAATGCAGTTTTAGATAAAACAGGGGTGCATAGACAGTCTCTTTTTGTATCCTATTTTAAACAAATAGCTTTATTCACAGTTATGTCACAAAGTTTTGTGTCACTCGTCCAATGGCATTTTCAACTGCTCTAAAGGCAGCCACTTTTCAGTTAGTTTTGGCGTTGCATGCAGTTACATACAGGGGATGAATGCAGGAGGAGAGGGAGGAAGGTGTCCAAGTTACAGGTAACGGAGAGTTGAGCTTGTAAAGCTGCCTGAGGGGTTTCCCACCAGGTGCTACTCGTACCGGGTTAGAGTCTACAGACAGGTAATCCACCCGTCATGTAGCTCATGTTTAACGCATGACGCCCGCAGTCAGACCCTCCCCTACATAGGGTTACAGACAGGTAATCCACCCGTCATGTAGCTCATGTTTAACGCATGACGCCCGCAGTCAGACCCTCCCCTACATAGGGTTACAGACAGGTAATCCACCCGTCATGTAGCTCATGTTTAACGCATGACGCCCGCAGTCAGACCCTCCCCTACATAGGGTTACAGACAGGTAATCCACCCGTCATGTAGCTCATGTTTAACGCATGACGCCCGCAGTCAGACCCTCCCCTACATAGGGTTACAGACAGGTAATCCACCCGTCATGTAGCTCATGTTTAACGCATGACGCCCGCAGTCAGACCCTCCCCTACATAGGGTTACAGACAGGTAATCCACCCGTCATGTAGCTCATGTTTAACGCATGACGCCTGCAGCCAGACCCTATACAGGTAGACTTTCTATACAGGTAGACGCTGCCTCTCCCGTACTCTCGTTCCCAAATCCTTCCGAAGGAAGGCTCTGGGGACAGCCAAATGACCTTGAACTTTGGATTTTGCTGGGTCTGGGCCACCCCTGCTGGTTGGCTGGAGCCAGCGAACAGGAACAGGAAATGGAACCAGAATGTATGATGGTAGTTTTAGGTAGATTTACCATCAGCCTTTCTGGTTCCATTTCCTGTTCCTGTTCGCTGGTTCCAAGCTACCAGCAGTGGTTGCCCAGACCCAGCAAAACCCCAACATTTGGCAGTTACCAGAGCCTTCCTTCGGAAGGATTTGGGAACGAAAGTACCTCTCCTGTCTCTCTTTGTAAATAGTCAGAGCTTGATAACCTAGTCGCCAATTGTAATTCTGCATCCTCAATTATCCAGCAGATTTAGTTATGGACAGTTCTATACTCGTGTATACATGAATATGCTTCAATAATCCGGCAGATTCATTATCCGGCTGTGCTTCTCCTGAAACGGGAATGGTCGATAATCGAGGTTTGACTTCATGAGGGTCATTGGTTAATACAGCAAGGGACACCTATTTTGGCTATCATTTACCAGGAAGAGAAAAATGTTTTGTTTTTTTTCAAATCCAAAAGTCCAATCTCAATTGCTTAGTAAGCTAGGAGGAGGCATTTAAATATAATATGCCCTGCTCATGAATATTCCCATCCCTTTCAGGCCCTTCTAGGACCTGGCTGTCCGTCTCCTGTCTCTGGGACCTCACTGCCTCATCCCATCCTTCACTCCCATCCCCCTCCATCAATGCCTGCAGCAATCCCTCTGTCGGCTCGTCCCGGGACGGTTCAGTCACCGGTGTGACCCCTCAGTGTGTGCGCTGCCCGGGCAGGATGAGGAGGGATGAGGGCTGCACGGCTGTATAACCTGCCCAGGGGCTCTGTAGGTGAAGACGTATAGAGTGTACTGCTCACCCTGCAGTAGGACCTTATGTAGATGTATATGCACTGTAAATGTAGATATTTCCGCGTGTTTAAATTTTCACGACTTTGCTAAAAAGGACATGTTTGCTGGTACTAAAGTTTGCGGATTTCGGACATTTGGCTATTTGATTCAATACTGTATAAATATTTGCTCTGTACATATTTTCACGGAAATTTTAAATCGCGAAAATATGTACAGCGCGAAAATATCTACGTTTACAGTAGTTGGGGTATTTGATCCCCAAAAAACAGACACTGTGTGTACAGTTGAGTTGGCAAAGTGTATTAGGGGTAGCCTTGGGGTAACAGCGAAGCAGGGAGGGGAAAATTGTTACGTTTTGGTTTATATCAAGATAAGAGACGTTTTACTGCATGGACCAGGAGACGGCAGGGGCGTGGCAAGCAGTTTCAAAGTAGGGGGGACTGAGGGGTATTTTGACCCTTTTGACCCCTTTTTGGTTTGATCTTTTTTTGGGGTTGGTCAAAAGTAGGGGGGATGTCCCCCCGTCCCCGCCGGTCGCCACACCCCTGGACCGCACTGTATATATTTCTTCTTTTTTTTAAGTGTTTGATTCGGGAAAATCCATATATAAGGTACTATGCATGCAGCCTATGATGGATGAGTTCATGGTGCTTTATATACAGCCACCCACTCTCAGAGCTGCCAACTATTAAGAATTGGCCTTTAACTGTTTATGGAGGAAGTCAGTAAGAGGAGATGAGGCAGACAAAGGGATAATTTCAATGACAACAGGGCACTTTGGTTATTGGTTGTGGAGGGAAGGAGCAGTAAATGAAGGAGTAGTGCTGCATATACAGGGTTTGTGAGAAAGGAGTGGGCAGACATTGTGCCTGTCTCGGGTAAACAACAGGGAAATGCTGACTCCAGGGTATACATATATGGTTTGGTGAGGGATGAAATGGAAATAAGGAGACAGATGCATCATGGGTAGATGTCCTCGGTCAGGTCATGTTAAACCACATATAATCTGAATATGTATAACTACAATCTGAATATCGTATGTCAGAAACCAATGCATAGTGACCAGGGTTAATAGGGTCTTCCTGGAATAAACGCTGACTCATGCATGGTGGGTTGGCGGGGCGGTGCGTGGGGTGAATTTACTCAGTGGCACGGTGGGTTATGGATGCACACTCAGACCAAGTAGCCGCGGGCCTCTGTCTATGTATGCCTCACTTTGATAGATATCTGTGGATTGTAAGCAGGTAAAACCAAGCAGTAAATAAACCTCTAAACTACGACCACTTCCCGATTTGTTGCTGATAAATATGTTAATATTTGATATATACCTTATATCTCAGTTACTTAGCTATATCATGCCCTTCAGCCTCAAACTTGTAAACTGCTTAATGATACCGGTGAGCACCCCACAGTTAGCTCGTTAGCATTAACTGTATCCACTGAGCGTGTGGCTCGGTCTGGCTCTATATAATCAGTATGATGGATCAATGCCCCGTACCATTACTGCTATTGTCCGATCAGGCCCTAGGGTGCAGTGGGCGCACCACTAAGGGTAGTTGTGGTAACTTATGGGGACTGGGGGTGGTTGGGTCGTCATATCCATCGTGGAGAATCAGCCTACTTAACAGGGCAGCTGCCCCCAATTAACCCCAAACCCTTTAAGGACAGCATAATGCACTAATGCATCATACCTCAGTCATCATGATGCATGAATGCAGCCCTGAACAGTAACTCTCCAGTGCTGCATTATGCCAACCCTCCGGGGTTGACACACTCCCGAAGGGTTGGCACGATGCACTAATGCAACACCGGCGAGTTATTGGTGCATCATGACGACAAATGTAATCTTTTAGCTACATCGGTCCTTAAAGGTTAACTTGAGGATGTCATATTGGTTTAAAACTACATTTGCTGTCATGAAGCAGAAATATACTTCAGTAGTGCCGGCATGATAAACCGATGCAGCACTGGCAAATTACTCCTCAAACCATGATGCTACAGTCACACGCAGTCCTTACTTATTTTTCATTCATATTTTAGAAATATCCACAGTATCATATAATATAGATAGACAAATGCCAATGCCCATTGGTATCGTCTCTGCTGTATTTCACGAGTGGGGGCTGGGACAGCATAGGATCGTGGGATGCACCCCAGGCCCCATGAGTGAAATACATCAGAGCAGTATCAATGTAGTTGGCATTTGTGTTTATTTTTTTATTTTAAGACATTTAATGAAGGGAAACAGCTTTTTCTTAGCTAATTGAATACAGCCACATTGTATTCAATGGGGTGCATTGAATATGGCTCTTCCTATAGTTAAGCATAGTAAATCTTGTATTTCAAAAAAATAAAAGAGACCTTGTATACCTCCTAGTACGTAACGACACACACTGTCCTCATCTCAGACACCACCATGACCTCAGCATGGCTTCCTGTCTGTAATCACAGACGTCTCAATTCGCCTGTCATCTCCTATTCATATCCAGACACACGCTCCTCTGGGAACGTCCCGCCGCCTCCCTTAGTCCCAGCCCCCTGTATATACTCACACACACATACCCACACCCCTGGGACTGCCCCCCACCCCTAGTACACCCACAGCCAACCCACCAGGCACAGACAGCCAATCAGAGTTGATTAAGGCCCCCTTGTTTACCCATGTGACCCGCTAGGGAGACAAACAGCGCTGGATGCCGCCCGGGATGTACTTACAGTCTGTGTACCGACTCCTGGCTGCGTGCATGTTACAAGCAATGTCTCACACAGCTACATTATTGACTCAGGGTAACTGCCCTGAATAATATAAACCGCCCAGACTAAGTTTTAAGACGCTTTTGTTACACAGGGAAACTGTTTCCATTAAGTTTCTGTGAAAGATAGAGATGTGGAGAGAAAACACATGGATAGCTAAGATTGGGGGACACATGTCTTCTCTGAAAAGAAATTTAAAATGTCTTTCCCTCCATTTCATATAGACCTGCGATCTGATTTCTCTCTTTTTGGTAAACTCTTAATTACTGTTCAATTGCTACCCTCTAATTGAACTCTGGATAGGCCTCAAGGTTAAAAGTCAGGTACACAAAGAGAGACATCATAGTTCAGGCCATACTGGATCCTTTTTCTCTCTTTTAAAAATACCCTCTACATTATTTAAAATACCCTCTTTTTTTTCTCTTTCCACATGTCTAACAAGAGTGGCGCCACTGGTACTTCTCGTACTGCGCAAGATCTCAATGTGTGCAGAGCAAAATTATACCACCCATATCTTCGCCATTTATCACCCAATCGACCTGCTTTCTGATGCCCGAATTGACCAATGAATGATTATAAGGAAGTACTATATCTAAGTAAATGATAAGCTACAGATCCAGCTTCCCCTGAGTCATCTGTGAGGCCACTCACACGCTCAATCTTGTTCTGAGAGGAACTAGGGGTACCGGTCATGACTCGCGGTTCTGTATGAACCCTGTTCTGATTTCAAATCCTCAATATTTCACAGTTCTGTAGAACCTGCCATGTCTCTCCCTGACGCTAAAAATGCCGGAATCTAGGCGGTCTAGCTGCAAGTACCCGTGGACTGGGAGAAAATTTAGATATTCTAATGTCTTCATTTTGTAGTCCATGTATATGCTATATGCTAGAGCCAATAGACAGATACTACAGGTGGAGGTACAGACAGCTGCAGTGTAGGGCCTATATCATATTTACTAGATGATCCTGTCCATGTAAGAGGTAGTGTACATGGTATAGAGGTGCTGTATTGCCTGTTAGCTGCACTGTCCCCTGGAGCTGCACCGTCCGCTGGCTGCTTGGTAACCCTGTACAGACGCATGGTGCTGTGATGCTCCATGTCCTGAGTCAATGTCAATGCAGCAGTGGTGAATTTACTCACCAAGGCATCATACTGACCCCCTTACGGTGTCTATCAACCTCGTAAGGTCAGTTTGCTCGTTGAGTGCAGCGCTGGCGAGTTACTTGCCAAATTACATTTTTAAGCACCGTGCAGGCCCTAGAGGGTTGGGTAACATTTACAGGGGCGTAGCAACCAGGGGGGACGGGGGGCACATGTCCCCTCCACTTTTGACCAACCTCAAAAAAGGTCAAGTAAAAAGGGGTCAAAAAGGGTCAAAATACCCCTCAGTCTCCCTACTTTGAAACTGCTTGCCACGCCCCTGCCATTAAAGCACCGTGCTGCCCTTAGAGGGTTGGGAAACATTAAAGCACTGTGTAGCCCTTAGAGGGTTGGGAAACATTAAAGCACTGTGCGGCCCTTAGAGGGTTGGGAAACATTAAAGCACTGTGAGGCCCTTAGAGGGTTGGGTAACATTGAAGCACTGTGCTGCCCTTATAGGGTTGGGTAACATTAAAGCTCTGTGTGGCCCTTAGAGGGTTGGGTAACATTAAAGCACTGTGCTGCCCTTAGAGGCTTGGATAACATTAAAGCACTGTGCTGCCCTTAGAGGGTTGGGTCACATTAAAGCACTGTGCTCCCCAATAGGGTTGGATAACATTAAGGTGGCTCGATCCCTTTGTAGTTCTGCAACAAACCACCAGGGGGCACCTGTCCTGGTCTGTCACATAGTAATGGGCATGCTGGCAAAACCCTGAGAGGTGGTCTGACCAGGACTAGAACCCTGGATCTTAGCATTGTGAGACAGGCATCAAACCATTGCGCCAAACTGTCTGTGGTGGAAGTTGCAATCATAAGCTATACATATAGGTCTCTTAGTATATTCCTGTTTCTTTACAACTTTTTTTTTCAATCACCAAAACCTTTCAATTATGCCCGGGACCATATATCCAAAATACATTTCCAAGAAAGAAAACATCAATGCCTATGCTCTGAGAAAATTGTATAAAAATTTAGCTACTTTGTAATACAATTTCTTGTAGATACTTGGCAAAACACTATATGATCCTATCACATGTCACATAGACTTAAAGCTTCAATATCTCGGGACCCCCCTATTTTCTTGGCTTCTTTGGAAAGTATATACTATCATGCTCTTATGGTGAAAACCTGGGGAAAATCTAGCTACTCTTGGACCAAAGGATCGACCCACCTTAAAGCACTGTGCTGCCCTTAGAGGGGTGGGTAACATTAAAGCATCATCCGGCCCTCAGAGTTAAAGCACTGTGTGGCCCTTAGAGGGTTGGTATGAGAGTGGTGTCTGGAGTCAAGTCTAGACACAGACGGGAGGGCTCTGTGATTATATTGAACTCTTATTGATCTGCCTGATGTAACCATAGATACATCACCTCCATGTAGCAGGGCTGAGTGGATTAACGTGTAACACGGGGCGTGGGGCCGGGAACACAGGGGCATTAGCAGAACCCTGATATAAGGCTACATGGCCATCCCATTGTCATGATGAGGGTAATAGAAGGGGACTAGGATAACCTAGATATAAGGCTACATGATCATCCCATTGTCATGATGGTTATGATGGTGGTAATAGAAGGGAACTAGTAGGATAACCCATATAATGCTACATCATCCCATTGTCATGATGGTTATAGCGATGGCGATGATGATACAACGGCTTCTATGATAGAACACATACTATGAATAATGACTAGATCTGAGCCTCTTATAAATAGTTAGCCTGTGTCTTAATATTGATTAATGTAAATCTCATGGTAATGGAGGTGTTTACTTTACCTCAGTCTATTGCCCTTTCGTGTCTCTCATATTGTCTCTGTCAGAAAGTGAATTTTTTGGCCCATGCAACTTATTCTGGCGTTCCTTTTTGCTATAGGCCGAATTTTGAGCCCAAAATCCCATTTGGTTTGTAGGCGAGGTTATGTTTATATAAGACAATTTTTTTCTCCCAAACTCACATCTGGTTAATACCCAAGGTTGACTTATAACCGAGGTTGCACGGTGTCCTCTTACGGTCTCTCATACCGGCCGGTGACTGGGGTGTAATGCCTTATACACAGGAGGCTGTGAGAGATGAGGTTCTGACACGCGCTGTACCACAGCCTCGTAGCAGCCAGTAATACCAGCTCATGGCCTAAGGAGGTAGCGTCAAGATGCTACCATTATATAGACGAACATCATCCTCCATTCTAACAGATACTTTTACCCTAAAACCCTGCCTTTAAGATTTTGGGATTTATTTTTCCTACGAGACAGATTTGTATCTCAAAATAGGGGGGCGTCTTAAAGGTGGAGTTTTACTATATAGTATCAAAGAGAGAACCATTTTAAAGTCTTTTTTCCTACATGCCATATTTTTATCTCAAAGTAGGGGGTCGTCTTATAAAGGGGGGGGGGGGTTACGGTAGTTGTCCTGTGAGTCTCCTGACATGAGATATTAGCAATCCTAACCGTTACACACACTGTTATAAGGTATGGCTGCATGACACTGAGAGGTCCCAGCATGACCTCCTACCACATGTTGGTCAGAGTAATACATAGATTATGTATACCGCGGGTTGGCCTTTAACAGCACCTTTAATCATGAGGACATGAGGACCACAGAGTCAGGCTCCCTCCGCCCACACCGCCTTCATTAAGGGACCCTGCCGCGGGGAAGGTACGGAGACGGAGGCTAAACATAGAACAGATTGAGCGTCAGCAGGGTCACAGAAGGGGAAGATGTTAACCCATTCAGGCTGTTTGGTGTTTCTGTGCACTGGGACCTTTTGTCATCAGGATGCATCATGCTAAACCCACAGGGTGTCACTCCTGAAGGGTTGGATCAATGCACATAGTTCTTAGGAGCTGCATTGGTGCATCATAATGACAAATGAATATGAACTTTGAGGCATTATGTCGCCCTTAAGTTAAAAGGGTCAAGCGCTACAGTGAATATGGAAAGTGTGAGTTGAGTTTTGAGTTTTATCATCAGTTGGATGAATCAAGATAACTGCAATAGGCAGCAGATATCAAATTAAGATGAGGTAACATTCCACTAGAATAATGGCACCAATAACAAAATGGTCGTCTCTGTTCTTATATAAATATTCACAGGTTGAGACCCTTATTCCCTGGAACAATCCACTTCAAGGTCAACACTGAAATTGATTCTACATATATTCTTTGCAAGGAGAAAGGCAATCATATTATTTGCACTTTCCTTGATTAAGAAACATCCAGCCATTCCCTTACATTATAAGATCCGGGGAAAAGATACTGTCAAGGGCGAGGTATATTTATAACGATACTCGTCCCAGGTCACTATACAGCTGTATATGATGCTGTTGGTGTATCAGTATGTAGATACAGTGTCTATTCTTGTCTATACCTGGCAGGGTTTCCAATAGTACAAAGTACCACCCACTGCCCCGTGCCTTACACTACCTGCATCAAGGCAGCCCATACAGACACCAACAGCCACCACAGCTCCCCTAGTCTAGACACCAATTCCATCAGCATATATACCTTTCATTCCTGAACAAACAGAGTGTGTTGATGCCGCTATAGCTTTATGTCCTGGTACCTTGTTATTGAGTGTAAAGTGACAGGCGTCTTGGTTTTTGTCCACATTTGGCAAGGTGTCAGACTACACAGAAGGCACTCATACGCCGATAACTTCACACTTGATGTAGTATTCCTCACTAGGGGGATACCAGTGCTGCCATAATTGGGGGCTCTTAGAACTAGCAGTGTGGGTTTCGGGGGGGGGGGGGGGGTGCAGCATCAGGGGGGAGAGTGGAGCAACAATTACACTAGGCCTCTACATGTGGGTATTGTGCATTGGTTGTACCTTTACACTCCTTTTATTACTTGTCCAGGATAGGGCTGTGGTTAGGACAACGGACTCATGATCAGCAGTACCTAAGTTCAAATAGAGGTGGTAAACTAAATCCAGCACCACTATAGGCCAGGACTAGCACACTGCTGCTGCCTTTAAAGGGTTTAAGTGTGTTTAAGTAGATAGGCTTTATCCCTGTCCACCCTGTACTACAGATCCCCATGCTCTGTGAGCCTCCCCAGACCCCATACGTCTTACTCCATAAGGGCAGTGCTGCCTCATCCCCCTAACTCAAGCCCTTGTTCAGATTTTTTATTCCCCCATAAAGTGACTAGTATAAAAGGCACCAAAGTAATCATGTTTATTAGGAAGCAAGTCAATGGATGCAGTACATCACTCAGTGTAGCAGGAGGATGCACATCCCTTAGTATATCACTACAGTGGACCCTCAACTCTCGCCCTACGGTATACTACTTGGATGCCTCACTTCCGCAGATGAAGGCACATGCACTGCTCCTATAATGTTATATATATGCTATATTATATAGTGCCTTGAATATTTAGCTTCCTCAGTAACTCTTCCTTGCACTTTGTAAAATTGAAGGTAGTGAGGGCTGTAGATGGCTGTAGATGTTGATCTGTAGAGTGGTGACGGGACAAAAAAAAAGGTTTTGTTTCAGGTCACTTGACCGACCCTATCAAAACAGCGCCGACCTGCAATTTTTATGCAATTTTGAAGAAATTTTCGTTTTTCTACCCTTTTTTGGTCAATTTTAGGGTCTTCGGAGAGGCTGGCTATTACCTTTTCATGTTCAAAAAAAAGGGGGGAAAAAAGACCTACCGACCTATTTTCTTTCCACATTACTTGAAACAAACCTGTTCTTGTTGGCCTGGGCGGTAGCTCTACACGCTTTACTCTCCTCACTCTGTCATACTGTGTGCGTGAACCGTGCCTCGTACGTCATACTGTGTACAGAACGCCCCCTGGTGCCACTCTCCTACATCATCCACTGCCACCTTACACAGGGGGGGACCCTTTAAGAGCAGCCTACTGATTTTATGCGTTATGCTCTTTATCAACATGATGCATGAATGCAATCTTGATGAGGGACTCGCCAGTCTTGTTTTTGTTCCAAACGACAAATATCCTCTCAAGCTGTAGATCTCCAAGGTTAATTCACTCATACACGTTATGTTTACCCAAACTCCTCAAATACCATCCACTAGGAGTTATAACTCACACCTGCAATCCCATTGATATATCAGTGCTATAAAGCGACACCTCATTGAAGGCATCTCTTAGGTGAATGCTTAGGGAACTATCATATTTCTGTAGGTTCTTGCCCAGAACTGATAGACAGCCACTAGTTGTCCTTTTACCTCACCCTGCCTCACCCTGCCCCCCTCACTGAGTTGTATTGATTTGTTTGCTGTGCCCCATCCTCCTCCGCCCTGACCGGTTAGCTATACAGACACAACACACACTGACCACTGCCCCACCCCACTCCATCTATTACACCCTCTGGTTTGTCAAGCATCCGTGAGACTTTGCCGTAAAGATGTAAGCCATGCAATGTGAGTTTTGTAACGGATGACTTGAAAAGAGTCGTTGAATAGAATGTATACTATAGGGTAGATTCGCCTCAACACAGACACTTGGATTTGTTTGTTAAAAGTAATATAGATCTTTGTGAAAAATGATAAAATGTATTCGCTCTTCTTTCCAAAAATGAACCACTTTAAGTCCTACTGTTTAATAGCTGCAAATCTACCCTCTGCCTTCAAGTGGTCAGCAGTACTGCTGTATGTGAAAACTCCCATTACCCAGATGCACTGTAGACAGACAGTGACTCCTTTGTACAAGTGTAACGTCCTGTAAATAATTGAGAATGATGAATGTGTAGCTGCTATTAATGGACATGACATGGTCATTGTGGGCATCCTGGTGATACATGAAATGCATTGGTGCATCATGCCAACCCTGCCTGAGGATATCAACAATGTATACAGGGCAGCATAATCTACAATAAAGATCAGCTGTGTCATCCATAAAGCTTTTATGCAGTCACTGTATTTCGGCAAGCTGCATTATATTTATGTCTATCCCGGTACCGGGACCTATCCCACAGCGTTACCCCCTTCCCCTTACAATGATCCTCCTGTTAACTCCCCCTCAGGAGGAAGGGGCTGTACATGAATAATTTGGTTACATCCCATCATGCACAGCGTCAAGGGGAGGTATTAGCAGTCCTCTGGTGATGAGTGTTTGTAGGTCATGGAACCATGGGAGGACTATTACCTGCCCCTGCTAGGACATCAAGCCTCTAAAGATGGGCATTAATGTACCCTAAAACCTCGCGTATAAGCCGCACCCCAGCCTTGGGCCGATCCTATAAGCTGCACTGGCGATCTGATTATGCTTACTTTTGTACAGTACATTGTAGTATAATAGCCAAAACGCGTGCAATAAGCCACACCTTGACATTGGGCCGATCCTATAAGCCACATCGGTGATCTGACTCGCGTACTGGCCGCGGCTTTTACGTCAGGTTTTACGGCAGTATAGGTCCTTGGTTGTCATGATACATGGCTGCATTCAGGCATCATGCTGCCCCTACAGGACTGGAGTAACTCCAGGCTCGTCATGATGCATAAATTTACTCTAATGAATTTACTTTAATGAGTGCTGCATTCGTGCGTCATGAGGGAATAAGGGCATTGGAGTCCACCATGCTGACTTGTAGGTTCATTGCTCAAGGCGTAGAGCTGCCAACTGTTACGAATTTTTCGTATTATTATGAATTAATGAAATTGGTGGCTTACATATTTCCTAATGGTGCCAAGAAATGAAGCTAGAAATCTGGATTTCTCATTTAAATCTGCTTATAATTAACATTACGAATGAAATTAGGAATTGTAGAGGTTTGAATTACAGATATTTTCTGTCAAGAAGAGTAGGATTTTGAAGGATTGGGGTTGGCAGCTGTGGGGGGGGGGGGGGCTGACTGGAGTTGCTGGAGGTTGGGGCTCGGTGTGAGGCTGACCTGGGGTCTGTACTAGAGACTGTACGGTCAGCCTTAATGTGGGGGGTGTGTGTGTGGGGGGGGGGGGGAGGTCACCTGGGGAGTGAGTCACCTGTCCTGCCGATATGACTCACAGCTACACTCTGTCCAGCAGCCTATGGCAAAAACAACCTCAGCGATAAGTAATTACCAACATATCTAGTATGGCTTCCACCAATGCAGCTTCCAATTTTGGCGAAACCAAAATCCCATTTTGTCTTCTGTTACATTTGTTCTCAGACATAAAACACAGAATGCACTCCTATTGCATTAAGCTCCTCAATAGTATGACTGCATAACTACATATCACTAACAGCATTGTGGATAACGGTGTTGTGAAGTGTAAATAAATGAAATATCAGTCAATCACCCGTCTTGTCTATTTAACCCTCTGTGTTGTGTTTAATATTAATGTGTGATTTATGAATTCTTTCAGGTGAGTAGACTGGTAGCATTCTCACAGACCATACGTACACTCAACAAGCAGGTAGGAGCCAACCCGTAAAAATAGTATTCAGCATCATCAACCGACACCTCCCTACTTGCGGCTCATATGCTGGAGGATGCTATTTTCATATAGGGAACTGTTATACATGTATATATATATGTCAAGAGCTGTTATTAAAATCATTCACGCAGGGATGTGGCAAGCAGTTTCAATCTAGGGGGGACTGAGGGGTATTTTCACCCTTTTTGACCCCTTTTTACTTGAGCTTTTGGTTTGGTCAAAAGTGGGGGAGGAGACATGTCCCCCCACCCCGTCACCCTGGTTGCCACGCCCCTGAAGATTTAGCAAAAAAAATAACAAGAGAATCTTATTACTACTCCAATATTGTAAAGGAGGACTTTGATGTGATAAAAATAACAGATTGGAGAAATACCAGCAGCATACTTGTGCCATGATCATGAGCTCCCAGACACTGTATGTCATCCTGTTTCAGCTCAGAGCGGCTCATTGACACCGAGCACCTGCTCATACATACGGCAGGGGGCTCACTCACCTCTCACTCAGCAGGGCAAGGGCTCGTGAAAGGGTGCTTGGTTTATCCACGGGGATGAGGAAATTTAGCAACCAAGCTAAATCTGACCTAATAAAGATGCTCTTCTACAATTTGATGTTGCTCAATTTTAAATTCACTAATAGCAGTGTAAGACGAAAATGCTAAATGGCTGCCAAAATGTTTGAAAACAGTGCTAAATATTATCAATAGTGGTGCACCAAGATTAGGGGTGCAGGGAGCCCTTATACTAGCTATGTTAGTGTAGGTACACAGTAGAATCTGGTGTAAAGTTACAGTAGGTGATGATACATTGTAAAGCCCAACTGTGTACCTATGTAAACTGTACACCTACAGCAGATTCTACATCTGAAAAGGGTTAATTAATGACCAGTTTCAGCACATCTGTGCTTATAAATGTCTAGTCCATGTTACCCCCTGCGATTAGACCTTTTGTATGAGTCCTTTTAAAGAGCTTTAATGTTTTTTAAATTCACCCACTAGTTTACTCCCATATCAGGGTGGGTGGGCAAAAATGCAGTTGAATCCAATAGGAATTCATTATCCCCCCCTCCCCCTTTGTTGAAGAATAACCTGTCCCTACTCAATATGTAGAGATTGTATGTAGATATGCAGGCCGCACCACGTGCAGAGATGAGTTACACGTGGAGGTGTCTCCGCGCTGCACGGTCGGCCCCACACGGCTGTCAGGGAATACAGAACGAGGCAGACGGAGAAGAACAGGCCATAAATAACTACATAATGGAGAGCAATGAGAGGGGGCCGAGAAATGAAAACAGATATGGGGAGGGAGAAAAACTGAAACGCTCCGGTTGATGCAGATTTGTATCATCCGTTAAAGGGCAGCATCGCGCCGCGATGCTTCGATCCTTTTGTCATCATGATGCATAAATGCAGTCCTTGCAGGTGACTCATCAATGCTGCATTCAAGTATCATGCCGGTGATACAGTACACAGGCTGATGCTGTAAGGCTGGATGACTCGATGTTCAGGGTTGATACACTCGCAGAGGACTGGCATGATGCATGAATGCAGACCAGGTGACTTGCCTAAGCTGCATTCAATCATCATGACGGAAAACTGACATATACCTGATTGCTCTTTAAAGCATTAAGTATTCTGATGGACTGCTAGAGGCTCATACTGCCTCTTTGACCTCCCCTCACCCCTCCTTTCACCCCCCCCCCCCCCGCCCATACAACACAGCCCAGTGACCTAGGCCTGCTGATGAGTGGTATTTGATGAGGTCACATCACCCTGTCCGGGCAGCAGAGTGTTTTAATGCACTTTTATCCTTATAATGCCTTAATGCAATTCTTTTGAGTAATACCTGTTGCATTTATGAGCTATTCGCTGCATTGGTGCATCATAATGATAAACCAGCCTGCATCCTTGATGCATCATGCTGTCATGATGCCATCCGTGTATCATGAGGCTGGTAGCTAAGTGCTAAATGATGCTGATACCTGGCTGCAGCATCATTCAGCCATCTGTCTCCATCTTATATAGGAGTGGATTAACAGACATACCCCGCCCCCTCCCCCACAGGGGTGGTGTGTGCTGTGTTTGTACCATCTGACAAACATGTTACTCATCCCTGCTCATGTTTAGGCAGTCTTTGCGAAAACTTTTTCACCATGCAGGACAGTCGGTCCTGCAGCTAGCCAATTTTGCAGGACCGGATAGATTTCTGCAGGACCGGATACCAAAATCAAAGTTTGGTACAATATTTAGAATAGAATAGCATTTTATAGAAGAAAATAATAACAAAAAATGCTCTAATTTGCCTTGAAAATGAGTGTGCACTTTAGGACTTTAAACTTCAGCTCTAGGTGGAATATTTGAAAAATTCTTTCAGTTTTCTAAAGATGTGCAGGACATCTGGTCCTGCAACACCAGTTATTCTACCGGACCAGAGCCATTTTAGGCTGACATTGCCACTGTCCGGCATGTTTTGGTGAAGACTGTGTTTAGGGAGAGGTCATTTTAACAACAGGGGTTGGGATTGAAATTGAGCGCCGCTGACCCCTTTAAGCTACAGTAACATGCAAGCTTTTCCACTCAAAAGGCATTTCTTTGGTCCGTAATCTTTGGTTACTCACCAGGTCTGCATTCATGCATCATGACAGTAACAGGCATGATGCATCATGAGAACAATGGGCATGATGCATTAAAGCATTATGCTGCCCTTGGCTCTGGGATAATAGCAGCATTCAGACAGAGAGCGGCAATGAGCTGGATGGGAACAAGTAGTGCGGGAAGAAAGCAGCCATTGAGCCGCACCAGGTAAGAAGTCAGACAGAGGCTGCAAGAAGCCATCAGCCTTCTTACACGGCCTCCAATAGGACGCTCCCCTCATCCAATAGGGAGGGTTTTAACACATCAGCCTTCTTACACGGCCTCCAATAGGACGCTCCCCTCATCCAATAGGGAGGGTTTTAACACATCAGCCTTCTTACATGGCCTCCAATAGGACGCTCCCCTCATCCAATAGGGAGGGTTTTAACACATCAGCCTTCTTACACGGCCTCCAATAGGACGCTCCCCTCATCCAATAGGGAGGGTTTTAACACATAAGTCTTCTTACATGGCCTCCAATAGGACGCTCCCCTCATCCAATAGGGAGGGTTTTAACACATCAGCCTTCTTACACGGCCTCCAATAGGACGCTCCCCTCATCCAATAGGGAGGGTTTTAACACATCAGCCTTCTTACACGGCCTCCAATAGGACGCTCCCCTCATCCAATAGGGAGGGTTTTAACACATAAGTCTTCTTACATGGCCCCCAATAGGACGCTCCCCTCATCCAATAGGGAGGGTTTTAACACATAAGTCTTCTTACATGGCCCCCAATAGGACGCTCCCCTCATCCAATAGGGAGGGTTTTAACACATAAGTCTTCTTACACGGCCTCCAATAGGACGCTCCCCTCATCCAATAGGGAGGGTTTTAACACATCAGCCTTCTTACACGGCCTCCAATAGGACGCTCCCCTCATCCAATAGGGAGGGTTTTAACACATAAGTCTTCTTACATGGCCCCCAATAGGACGCTCCCCTCATCCAATAGGGAGGGTTTTAACACATAAGTCTTCTTACATGGCCTCCAATAGGACGCTCCCCTCATCCAATAGGGAGGGTTTTAAAGGGGAGGGGAGGCTATATAAATGGCGGAAGAGCCTCTGAACCCACAGGGGGTCTCATAAATGGTAGGGTAAAGAGCTCTGGTAAACATTTTAATCTATCCTGAATATCTATGTCTTTAGTGAACATCTATTCCTAGAAAAGGTATGACCTCTGTGGGAATATCTGTCTTATATGTCTAGGCAATTTCTAAATATATTCCTCAAGTAAAACATTCTAAAAGGCCAGTTTATCATTTTCCCAACTGTCACAATTTTGAAATCTGGCTGTTCCCTCAATAGAAACACCCCCTCTACTCTCTGGATGTTAGTAAGTTTATGGAGCTGCTCCCACCACCAACCACCCCCTAATGACTCCAAACAGCCTTAACTTCAAACAGGACCCCCTGTAGGGCAATAAAAATTAGCACTTCTGTGTGGGTGCGGCATAATACCTGCTGGGGGCACACAGCAGGTCTCCAACTCGTTGGTACACTAACGAAATCCTCCCCTTTAACACATAAGGCTTCTTACACTGCCTCCAATAGGACGCTCACCTCATCCAATAGGGAGGGTTTTAACACATAAGGCTTCTTACACTGCCTCCAATAGGACGCTCCCCACATCCAATGCGGAGGGTTTCAACATAAACAGTATTAGCCCAATAGGCAAACATGATGATACATACGGCTCATTGACACCGAGCGGCACACTGCGGTCTGTGTACCTGCTCATGTGTCTGTGTATGATCATGTAGTGTTGCTGCAAACAATAGAATATGAATAACAGAAACCCAGAAAAAAGCATAAATTTATGCCCCCTCGTTTTCTCACCTGTAGTTCATAACAATCCTATAAAAACCCAAAGCCACTACAGCTTTGCCGTAAAATCATTGAATTTGTCCCCTTGTTCAAAAATATAGGGCTATCATGCGTGAATGAATACAAATTGTCCAACACAAGTTGTGTGTCCGACTCGAGGTGAATCTACCCTATATCCATTCTACTACGCCTGTCCTTGTTGGCCTCACCAACACCCTGAGTACTGTTGCTGTAGATGCAGCTATCGATTCCCTCTCATGCAGATCACGGTTCATGTTTATTTTAAGGGGCATGCTCTGGCACGGCTCCATCTTAAGTGGCTGCGTAAAACGAAGTCATTTAGTTTGTATAGAATCACTTCTGAATGTTTTAGTGGGCACACAGAAGTGAACCCATTAACATACTACGGCGCCTTTTCACAATTCAACCCTATAAGGAAACATAGTGCTTCAACACATTGTACCCTGGGTATTAATCATGCATTGATGTGGCCAGGTGAGTTACTCGCCAGGTGAGTTACTCATCAGGTGAGTTACTCGCCAGGTCCGCGTTCAGTCACCATGCGGACCTTACGGGCTGATACACTCTTGAATGGTCGACATGATGCATGAATGGAGCCATTCATGTATCATGATGACAAAAGACATTAAAGCAGTATGCTGCCCTTACAGAGCTACATTACAGGGTTACAGCTTTATTAAAGCAGCATGCTGCCTTTACAGGGTACAGCTTTATTAAAGCAGCATGCTGCCCGTACAGAGCTACATTAAAGCAGCATGCTGCCCTTAGAGGGTTACATTAAAGCAGCATGCTGCCCTTACAGGGTTACATTAAAGCAGCATGCGTCCCTTACAGGGTTACATTAAAGCAGCATGCAGCCCTTACAGGGTTACATTAAAGCAGCATGCAGCCCTTACAGGGTTACATTAAAGCAGCATGCGGCCCTTACAGGGTTACATTAAAGCAGCATGCTGCCCGTACAGAGCTACATTAAAGCAGCATGCAGCCCTTACAGGGTTACATTAAAGCAGCATGCAGCCCTTACAGGGTTACATTAAAGCAGCATGTTGCCCGTACAGAGCTACATTAAAGCAGCATGCTGCCCTTACAGGGTTACATTAAAGCAGCATGCGTCCCTTACAGGGTTACATTAAAGCAGCATGCAGCCCTTACAGGGTTACATTAAAGCAGCATGCTGCCCTTACAGGGTTACAGCTTTATTAAAGCAGCATGCTGCCCTTACAGGGTTACATTAAAGCAGCCTGCTGCCCTTACAGGGTTACATTAAAGCAGCATGCTGCCCTTACAGGGTTACATTAAAGCAGCATGCTGCCCTTACAGGGTTACATTAAAGCACTGTGCTGCCCTTACAGGGTTACAGCTTTATCAAAGCAGCATGCTGCCCTTACAGGGTTACATTAAAGCAGCCTGCTGCCCTTACAGGGTTACATTAAAGCAGCCTGCTGCCCTTACAGGGTTACATTAAAGCAGTATGCTGCCCTTACAGGGTTACATTAAAGCCTCCTGCTGCCCTTACAGGGTTACATTAAAGCCCCCTGCTGCCCCTACATGGTGACATTAAAGCAGCACGCTGCCCTTACAGGGTTACATTAAAGCAGCATGCTGCCCTTACAGGGTTACATTAAAGCAGCATGCAGCCCTTACAGGGTTACAGCTTTATTAAAGCAGCATGCTGCCCTTACAGGGTTACATTTAAGCAGCATGCTGCCCTTACAGGGTTGTAATACAGTATGGGTATGTTGGCTGGAGCTTGGTGTGCTCCCTAGATAGACAATATCCTCTGGGGAATCACATCCGAAGGCGCGGTATTGATTTCACCGAGGCGTCTTCATATTGGCCGACCGGATCATACCGAACCATTGACGCTACATGGAATAGATTTAGGGAGACACAGGATGTTAAACTTTTGATTTAGCAAGTTGATTGTTTAAAATTTGATGGTTATGCTTCTTTAGGGGTCGGAGTCCCCTTACCCAGATGTTTCAGCCCTTCCGGCTCTCCACCAGGGTATGGGAAATCCGACCCCCTTGCATCATGCAGAGCTGTTGGGAGTGTAGCACCTCCGTAGGGCATGATTAATTAATTGATTATTCATCTGTTCATACTGCAAAATAGTGTAGCCAGGCCCCATTGACAAATTGCAGTACAACTGCAGTATATTGTAGGTGATGATGACTCAATAATGTTACAAACATTTGTCCTAGCGAGTTACTCGCCAGCGCTGCATTCATGCATCATGACATCCAAGGGTATGATACATTGAGGCATCATGCCATCCTTAAAAGGTTAACCTATACCGTAAAACCTCGCTTATAGGTCGACCCCGTTTATAGGTCGAGTTGGACTTTTGGGTTAAAAATTGACCTATAGCAAAATACTTTGACATTTGCCAAAACCCCGGTTATAGGTCGAATTGGACTTTGAGATTTTTTGGGGGGCAGGCCCCTCTACAGATGCCCCCTAAGCAACCCTTTCCTGGGTCAAAAGTGGGTCATATTTATGATTTTCGGCCCAAGTTGGCAGGCTCCTTTGACGACGCAGTATGGCTCTAGAAAATAATCCTGAAGACTAACGTCCATAATGAGCTCTAAAAGTATTAAAGACTATCCTTTAAATATTTTTTTTAGGGCCTAATTACTTTTTACTTTTCAGCAAAACCCCGCTTATAGGTCGAGTTGGACTTTTGGGGGAAAAAATCGACCTATAGCAAAAATAAATAGCAAAAAAAAATCGACCTATAAGCGAGGTTTTACGGTATATGTATACCCACTACGTGATGGTTGTTTGCACACTGCCCAAAACCAATCTGTATAATGGGAAATGCAATTATGAGATTGCAGCAATCTGATTATTACTGCCATTTCAATAATTACATTACCAAAAGCATTTTGTTATTAAGTGATTAAACCTTTAAGGGCAGACTCCTGCTTTAAAGTAGCATGCCCTTATATTAGTATGATGCTTTAATACAGCTTTGGCTTGACTTGCCAGTACTGCAATATGCATCAGGCTCACTCGATGGCTGTTGATACACTCCCGACAGGTGAGAATAATGCAGTCATGTCTTGGTGCATTGGCGAGTTACTCGCTGGGTAACTCATTCCCTAATAATGAGTCAGGATGTCCCCAAATATCATACTTAACTTCCTATCTACTCAATTCCCCCTCATACCTACCGTTATTACCCAAATTTTATTTTATTTTCTAAAATATGGTCATTTTTTTATAAAATTGTGCACGATTTTAATGTCCCATGGTAAAAGCACTAGAGAGGACCATGGTTGGACCCCATGGGACCCACTTTGTGAGCTGCTACTGCCCATGGATACCATTTTAATGTACTCCAACCAATAGATAATACACTTTTACAGTATTTGGAACACATTTATGTAGGATTTAGAATTTGGCAAAAATCGGATATACCCACTTTAAACTGTTAAGTGATAGTTGCCAATACTCTGTGGTCCATTCAGGATGGCGCAGGTTTACAGTGTCTGTTACTGTGTTTGGCCATGTTCTGACCTAACAATCAACATTTATTCTCTGTTTAAAGAGGGAGGTGGGTGTTATGTTGCAAGAATTTACATTGCAAAATAATAAGTAGGATAACAATAACAAGTATGATGTTGTATATTAGAATACATTCTACAGCAAAGTGTCCTTGTATTCAACTCTCATCATGGTAGAAAGCTGTACCGCAGAATACAGAGAGGAATGCAGCGCCATTCACCAGACAGTTTTATCCCAAAACTAATGAAGCTTGGCTCCCCTTTCTGAAAGTCTCAATGGGGTTTCCCATTAATTCCATCCGCTGCCGTTTCTCCCTCAGCAGACACAA
Source organism: Harmothoe impar (assembly GCA_947462335.1). Taxonomy (NCBI): domain Eukaryota; kingdom Metazoa; phylum Annelida; class Polychaeta; order Phyllodocida; family Polynoidae; genus Harmothoe; species Harmothoe impar. Next base: position 108,144,967 of record OX381705.1, on the reverse strand, counting down.
TCTCTTTGTTGACAAAGAGATTGTGTCTGCCCAGGAGGGAGGAGCGCTTCAGGCAGGCCCTGATGAGACTGTTACAAGCCTGTCCCTTGTGTGTACCCTGTTTGTACCCATAGTGGTATGTCCCTAGCAGTTGGTTTAACCTCAAACAGCGAAATTGGACATGGCAGACCCATACTCCAGATTCTTATATGCGTTAACCCTGTAAGGACGGCTTGATGCAGCAAGGCATCATGCTCATTCTGAAGGAATCTGTCAGTACTGCATTGATGCATCATGTCATCCCTTCAGGAATGTATCAAATCGGTATGGTCAAAATGCTTGTTGCCCACAGCATCTGCTGCACAGGGAACATAGCAGTAGGAACTGAGTTAGACAAATTAACATCGTCATAGTCACTGGCCACAATGAAGTTCAAATGCCGCACAATTCACTGCCCCTGTGTTATATGGACATCTGTACTACATTGTTGTCACTGGCCAGTTACTCACTATGATTGCAGTCATAAATCATGCCACATGGCATACTGCCTTGTCCTTAAGATTTTCAGGGCCCCATAGTGCTTTAATACATCATAGCTGACATTTGTCTTCATGATACATGAATGAAGTACTACTGCGTTTAGACACTTCAGAAGGGTCGCCATTCGCCGGGGCTACATTGGTGCATCATGACAACAAATGTCATCTTTTAGCAACATGCCCTCCTTAACCGGTTAAAGGCTTGGTAGCATGTTGTAGCACCATGCAGCCCTTACAGGTTTATAGGGCTGGTTATGCTGCTGCAGTTAAAGCACCATGCGGCCCTACAGGGTTATAGGGCTGGTTATGCTGCTGCAGTTAAAGCACTATGCGGCCCTCACAGGGTTATAGGGCTGGTTATGCTGCTGCAGTTAAAGCACCATGCGGCCCTACAGGGTTATAGGGCTGGTTACTGTAAACGTAGATATTTTCGCTGGTACAAATTTTCGCGGATTTGCTAAAAAGTACAATTTCGCTGGGATTTAAATTCGCGGATTTTGATGGGGGGAAGTACTAGAGCTATATTGGATAAATTTTCGCTCTGTACATATTTTCGCGGATTTTAAAATCCGCGAAATCCGCGAAAATATGTCCAGCGCGAAAATATCTACGTTTACAGTATATACCCCCCCCCCCCCCTGCTGTGCCTGTTAGTGTCTTGAGTAGCTACCAGTGTAGGAAGTCAAACATTAGGCTGGTTGAAGGTGAGAAAATTTCACCAAAGAAGTGTACCCAGTGTCTTGAGTAGCAGCCGTCGGTTGATGAGGGGAGGTCTGTTGTTGACAGGACTTAATTTTACACCGCGGCTTACACCGACCGACATAAAAACTGAAAGGTTATGTTTTTATTTGTCCCATGTTATTTCTCTGACAGCTGGCCGTTATGCGCCTGCCACCGCCAGCAGCCCCTGATTTCTTGGCCTCCCGTCACTTTGCGGCTCTACCCTGTAAGCACTCCATGCTGCTTTAATGTGCTGTACAATTAGTCATCATGATGCATGAATGCAGCCCTGGCCCACAGGGTATCAACCCAGTAGGGTTAGCATGATGCATGAATGCAGCACTGGCATGTTACTCACCAGGGCTGCATTCATGCATCATGACAACAGACGGCATGATGCATTAAAGCACCATGCGGCTGTGGCTGAATGTCAGCGACACTCTGATACTCCAACATGGGAAATAACGGGGGATTTGTGGAGGCAGAGAAACCCTCCACATCTTAGTTGTGCCTGACAAAAAGAGGGAGATGAGTGAGAAATAATATCAATATAATATGAAGTGTCAGAGTGCAGCATCTTAGAGCTGGCAGCTGAAGTAGTCTTTGTTATACTAAGGTATAATTGTGATTTACACCACAGTTGGCTGGGAGAACAAAAGAAATGGCCTGACTGTATTTTACGTACATGGCTGTATGTGAATGCAGTCCACTTCACACTCTCCTACTCTGAGTGTAAGTCAGATATGATACACGTGACTAGCTGCATAAGTGTTATAAACCTTGGACAATGGTAATCATCCACGGCTGGCACCTTGGATGATTACTCTGTCCTTGGCTTGTATTAACGCTCATACAGCAAGTCACTTGTATCATATCTAATACATGCAGCACAGACATGGAGATATCACAAGTTAAATAGATTGTGATAGGGTATACTGAGGTCTAATGATATCCAGTACAGAGATGGAGAGACAGGGATGAAAGTCTTCAACGTTTATCCATGATTTACGTCGCGAAGACCTGTACTTTACCTTTATTCAGGGGCCTCAGTATGAACAGTTCAAGTTTGCTTTAGATTGGTCATTTTTATCCCTGTAGATACCACAAGTTGAGTTGATTTTATAACAGGACAGGAGTGACAGCAACTGCTATAAAGGCAGGATAATGAACATGTACCTGTTGCAGAATCCAGGTTAAATACCAGCCCGTGCTGGGTAGGATGAGGTGGCCAGTGGTGGCTGGTTACTGGCATAGTTAATGCCTCAGGGTGACACCTTCTGGGTAGGGTCCAACTCTGTCACCCTGTGTCAACGTCATAGACATAGGTGTCACCTCAACACCTCTACCTCTACCCCAAGTCTCCTCCCATTCCACCTTAACCCTTTAAGGAGAGATGTCGTTAAAAGATGACATTGGTTGTCATGATGCACCAATGCAGCCCTGGCGAGTAACCTATGGGAGTGTCTCGACCCAATAGGGTCGGTATGATGCTTGAATGCAGCACTGGCAAGTTACTCACCAGGGCTGCATGATGAATGCCATCCTTAAAGGGTTAACCCGCCTTACCACACCTCCCCCTCCTACGGCCTTCACGCGGCCCCTCAGGGCCTGAACCCTTTAAGGACCGCAGATTGATTTAATGTGCAGTAGCCTTTTGTTATTATAGTTAATGAATGCATCCCACCAGTGCTGCATTCAAGAAGCATCAATTTCATAACAACTCTATAGGGTTGATACACACACAAACGGTCGGCAAGAATGCATACTTGCAGCCCTGGACCAAGGGCATAGCGTATACGTAGTAACACACTATGCGACTCTTAAACGGCTAAACAGAAGTCTTACCCCTCGTGACGTAACCTATGAAAATCTATATAAAGATGAGTAAGTGTCAGACTCACATATTCTGATTTCATATATAGGTATATCCAATCTCTACCACATGTACAGCTTTATATAGTTCTCAGATAAAGCTGTAGGTGGCGGCAGTGGCTCAGGCTGGCCATTTGCCTACAGATACCAAGCAGAAATTGCCCTCACAATAGTATTTCAACTGCCAGAGGTATGCTGTTTGGATTTTGGTAGAAATTTTGGGAATAACTTAGCTTATCAGTATACTGTAGTCAAAAGTAGTAATTCACAGCAGGGTTACATTTCATTGGTAATTATTCATTTGAAATTCAGCTTATTCTGTAAAACTAATTGAGTATATGTCTGGTTTTTAGTAAAGAGGTCTATATTTAGAAGCTGGCCTGTCTCTCACAGCCACCACCAGCCCACCCAGCGACTTACTTAGGGAGTGGCCATACTTTGCTAGCAGCGGGGGTGGGGGTAGAAATGTCGAGCCCCTTGACCGTGGGTAACAAACTTCAACCCCAAAGAAAAAATGTCCCCTGCTTTCAGTGAATAGCCTGTGCGTTACCAAACTTGAAGGGGCCTGCGCACACTGATTGTAAGGCGAAATCCTAGTATCTTAAATTAGCATATGAACCCCTTGAGACTTCTCATGGGGCATCTGCAACACATAATCAATATTAAACAATATGGAAGTGATTGACTAAGCCATATCGATACTACAGCCTTCCATCGGCATCTTTACACTGGAAATGACAGAGGTCTGTCCTAATGACATGACATTTGTTCAGAATGGTCTATGGACTCCTCACTAGACTTACTCATAGGTTGGGGACATATCCATACTTTGATTATACATCATCAAAATATCAGAGTGGGTTATCATTACCGTATTCGACGTAATAAGCGCACACCCCCTAATAAGCGCACACCCCCTGTTTTTGGCTGATTTCTATACTAAAATAACCAAAAATCTCTCAATTTTTGACCCCAATTAAACTCTTAACTACTAAAAGGTGTCCACAATCATTTTTTAAGCGCCCTTTGCGCTTATTACGTTGAATACGGTATCATTTCTATGATAACTTAGGAAATTAATAGCCAACAAATCATCGAAATGGAACATTCTATACTATAGTTATGAACCATTGGCTATGTCATCAATAGACCATGCTGATACTTGCCTGGTTAGCTCAGTCAGTAGAATGTCTGCTTTTAAATCCAAGGGTTGATGGTTTGAGGCTCATAATTTGGCCCTAAACGAACACACAGCAGGGGGAGTCACTGAATTTCCAAAGATTTTGAGAATGTCTGCTAGGTGAGGTTAGTGAGTTTCTATAGGTTCTCACAGGGTCCCGCCACTAGTTTCCTGAATTATCCTTAAACCCCTTGATAAACGCAAAGATGCATCACCCCCCCCCCCCCCCCCCCGCTGCTGTCAAACAATGGTCACTCCCTCATGTTATCGACTTAACAATTGACCCTGCTGCAGCCATAATGGACATAGCAAAGTGTGTAGCTGTGTCGTGGCTGCCAAATGGGAGCAGGCCCGGCTCGCAATATTTACTTACACTCTCAATCTATGCTCGGCTGTTGGCTCGGTAATTGGGTAAACTTTGTTGTCTCTGAGTGAAAGGTTGTAGGGGATATTACACATTAATACTGCGAGTAGCAATTATACAGTGAAAGCAGAGGCCTGTCCATTAGCATAGTACACTGACAATAGTAGCTTCAGTAGCTGCCTTTGCAATGTAGATATAGCAGGAATGAAAACAATGTTATCTCACTCTACTCGAGGCACAATATTATGGGCTATATTCCTTTGATAAAACATGGATGCCAATATACTACTGAAAGATGTAATTGTCGATATTCCTCCCTATCAGTGTATACTAAGACTAGTTGTGACACTTTCTCCTAAGATATCATGGTCTTCAGGCACCTAAATTGAGAAGATGGCATATTCCCCACAGCATCTGATGGTTTATAAATTGAACATTGATTCTTTACATACAGCGAGCCCCAGAGGACTGTCCCCATCACCGGGAGGTGTCTCAAGGTCACCCCTCCTGTACCAAGGTCAGCTGACTGCCCTGTTGACCTTGACACACGGCGTCCCCTGGTGGTGGTCACGTGATAGATGGGGGACGCTGCTCCTGCCGCCACTGCTGCCACAACTAGGGAAGGGTCCTGGTGCCACAACTAGGGAAGGGTCCTGGTGCCACACCCTGCACAGAAGGGTCCTAGATTGCTGAACAGATAAATTCTCACAGATATAGCATTGGGGTAAACCTCCATACATTTGAAGCGCACAATAGGGTCGGTATGATGCATGAATGCAGCTGTAGCGTGTTACCCGCTAAGGCTGCATGCACACAACAACAAAGCACATTAAAGCACCATACAGCGCTAGCACCAGAGGATGCCGCGTGGTGCCCTCTGGTGGATGGAGGAGGTGACGGAGGGCAGCGCCCTGGAGGCAGCGGGCAGGCACTGCTCACTCCTGTTTTGTGGTTTCCGTTTTATTTCTGGACATTTCTTCTATTTGGCTACTGGGAGGGAGGGAGGGAGGGGACACAGTAAAAGGACAAGGAGGATCAATGACCTTGTGGCTTCCCGCCTCGTTCAGGGCTCTTATTACATATAGTTATGAATATATATATATGTATGTATGTGTATATATATATATATATATATATATATATATATATATATATATATTTATATATATATATATATATATATATATATATATATATATATACACCGTAAAGCTGCATAAAAGCCGCAGCTAGTACGTCAGTCAGATCGCCAGTGCGCCTTATATAGGATTGGCCCATAGTGCACTGCATTAATGTGGGTATTAAGCAAAGATTGAACTGCTGAAGCTTATTGCCAGTAAATGCCTTTCTGTGACATTTTCATAGCTTTCACTGAACTTAGATCTGCTAAAAGAGTAACTTTAAGTATTAGAAAGGCTGCTTAAATGCCAACATTTATGCAGTTCTGTACCAGGGGGAGCCAGGTGAGACCATCGATGCCTCAATGCTTCATTGGGTATCACTCTTTCGTCCTAATCCCAAGCCCGATGTTTGACCAATTCCCACAGAGGGGACACAAACCGGGAGGGCAGTGGCTTTCCACAAACTTTTCAAGGCTTCATGACCATTTTCTCTCATGATGCATCGACACAGCGCTGCACAGGTCCCCATTTGTACAACATGCATGCATCATGCTGACAGAGGGCACAGTGCTCTAACTGCCCTGTCAGGGTTAACTCTATACAGTACGTGCAGTGGGAAGACAGGGAGGGCTGAGCAGCATTCTGTTATGGGAGGTGGCGCCACCTGAGCCGATAACCTCTCTGTGGGGACACGGCCATCTTCAGCCACAGCCCGCTGGTGTTTGATTATTCAGACCACGAATGTGTTGGGAGAGTAAGACCTCTGTTACAGAACTGACTGATCAGAGAGGGCTTCCTGCGCCGACCTGTGCCTCAGAGTGGCACTGAGCAGCTCAGTAGAAGGTCAGTGAGTAGCTCGGGGCAGAATGGTGGTCAGGGGCTCAGGCTGACCTACAGGAATGTCACCCCCTCCCCCAGGGACCTCTGGTACAGCCTCAGGGTAAAGGCCCTAACCAGGCAAGTTTTATAATAGAAGATGGGTCTCAAAGTACATTATCAACTAACCTACGTGAATGTCACCCCCTCCCCCAGGGACCCCTACTATAGCCAGAGGCAGGGCCCTAACTAGGGGAGTTTATAATAGAAGATAGGTCTCAAAAAACTTCTCTCCATTGGTTTGATATTGCCAAAGTTCAGGTTTTGGGCTTTTGAATCACCAGTCACCGGTCCAGTGTGACCACGTGTATGATATAAGAATCTGCCATTTGTCTAAAGCCTCTGGTACAGCCAGGGCAGGGCTCTAACTACGTTTTATAACAGGAGCATTCTCACAAATGACTTTACCAACCATAGTTCAAAATGCCAAAATATGTTTCGTCTCATTTGTCTCCTACATGAAGGATGACGTCACTTATGCTGAGGTTCAGGACATGTGTGGCATTCAGCTGCAGGGAAGGCGTGTAGGGTAGAGGCATGTGTGAGTGGCCTGTGTATTGTAGAGCAGCTCAGTGTAAGGGAGCAGCTCAGTATGTGAGTACATACAGTGGTGGTTGTGGTTAGGATGAGTAGAGTGTTTACACCAGTCCCATTACCACATAGTGCAGGCCGCTGTCCCTGATAAAGCATTATTTCCGTACAGTCACTCCTACCCTACCTACACTGATATTCCTAGGCTCCCTATACGCCCAACCTCTCAGTCACTAGTGCCTAACCTAGTTAGTAATTTTTTGGCTCCCTATTCGACCAACCTAGATTAGTTATTATTGTCAGGTTGGTCACTACTGACCAACCCACCTTACTCTTTTTAGTTCCAGAGGTAGCCACTGAGTGGTCATCACAGGTGGCCCCAACTAGTGGTATACAAATACAACACACCAATGATGGACTTAGGTTAGCCACTACTGACTGACCCCTTGGTCATTTTTGAATATAACTTTGCCATTATGACTAACACTCATATGACCAACCTAGGTTAGTCGGTACTGACTAACCCTTTCAACCTATGGCTTTTCAGTGTATACTCCCACCTTGTCCATAGTGCCATTCTGCTCATCTACCTCAGACCCTCGGTAACCACTTCCTCTCATAATGACCCATACTTAAAAATAAAAGGACAAAAGAATACCTGTAATATCAGAAAAACCCTTCCAAAAAAAAAAGAAAAAAAGGATAAGCCTAGACAAAAAAAAGGGTCGGTCAGGACACCTGAACACAACTTTATTTTTGGCCAGACCACCCTCCAGCATATCTTATCACTGCATGTCAAGTTTGATACATTAAACAAAGGGATACAGTACACTATTATTAGTCCAATGTCTGATAGTAAAGGCACAAAATTACAGCCAAAGTATGATACATCTACTGCTGTACTATACTTGTCTTCATTGTACCTAAATGATATCTTTCAGTTGATTGCCTCATATCTCCCTAGCCTGCTCATCGCTTCATTTTCCTCCTCATTTATTCCCGGGTTGCCTGACATTTATGTAGTCCCCCCTTCCCCTGGGTTACTCTGTCCTGAGGTGTTCAAGGGCTGTTTATTGAACTCTCTACGTGATGTGGGATGTAAAAGAGTACTTGCTGCAGTATAAGTAGTGTATGACCTGGCTATGACTATAGCTGTTACCTAAATGTCAATGACCCTGTTATCCAGACACCACTCAGTAGTCCCATGCAGCTACAGTATGTGTGTTCACCATACAGCCATCAAGGTGGTTATTGACATTCCCCCGAGAATAGATTGATACATGGGGGTCAGCCTGTTTGAGATAACAAGGTCATATTGGTGGAGTCAGACAGTTGGCTATATTTACACGTACATGTACGTGAATCAGCCCCTGTAGACACAAGTCATCAGGAGTCTGACATGTGACGACATATAGCCGTACATAACGGGGGAACATGGAACATGCTTTCAAAAAATCGTTAAATGTAGATGAGCTACATATCATTAATGTAGCTACAAGACGCAGGGATCAGCGTTTGCTTATCCAAAAAAGAGCTATTAATCCTGCCTATGCTAGGAGTCTGAGGTACAGACTGGCTGGGGCATGGAATGAGTTAACTGTTGAAAATAGAGCTATTAGGGATAGTAACAAATTTTCAGCCTGGAATAAAAAACACCACCTAGACCTAATTGCCACGTATGTTTGAATATTCAAATATGCATATTATATTCATGCCTATTATTATTATTTTCCTGTATTTTATCTGTAGTTCTTTATTGAACATTGCCTGAATTTTAACCAGAGACCTACCATTACTACAGTTGAATGACTGACCACCATTCAACCAGGACTACAACATCAGTCCAATTGGCAAAAACATCAGCCACCACTATGAGCTACAAAACTAACCTCTTTCTCTCTATTATACTAAGTCATGGCTCTAAGCCTATGCCTAAATCATTTCTATATTTATGTCATATACATGTACCATCTGAAGAATTATGTGAATATTTTGATATATGTTCCATTGACTGGAATAAGGTGAATACAGGTCTCTGACCTACTATTTTTCCAGTATAAATAAAAGAATTTTGAATTGAATTGAATTGGGGCTGTCCTACAGGAAATGCTGATACAGTGTACATGTACAGTCAGTAATCGCTTCTTCGGAATTCAAGGGAAAATGTGTGACAAAGCAAATTATCCAAGGAAAATGTGATTGATCCAAATATAATTGAAAATATAAAGCCAGTTGCAGGGCTTCTGTCTGAGGAAGTGAGGGGTTAATGTGTCTTTGCTGCAGTTAACCTTCGTCTCAAATCCAGAAATGAAATGTGTCCTGGATTTCAAAGACTATTTCCTGTTCCTATAATCACCTGACTAAAGGGTGACCTCTGCATGGGTCACCCATGACCTTTACATCAGTTTTCCATTTAAAAAGTATTTTTAAATTTGTCAATTTCATGCATGCTTCCCCTATCATAGTCTGCACAACTTCTTCTGTCTTCTTCTGTCTCCCTCTATGTCTGTCTCTATGTGTTTATCAGTTGTCCAGTTTCTAGTGTTTTCCGCTTCTCTTTATCTGTGTCTATCGCAGTTCTCTGTTTTTTCCCATGTTTTTTTTTTTCTTTTCAAATAGAATTTTATTAAGGCACATTAGACATAGTATGTTAATACATACAATCCCAAATCCAAGCTACGGATTAATCCTATCTGCCGTTTGGTCCTTCGTTTTATGCCTGACTATCTATGTTACACGATAATATCTGTAATGACGTATACATGATATGAACAAAATAATATGTTTGTTTAGGAGGGGGGTGGGGTATAGTGGTAGAATAACTGGAACATAATTATGCTAAGTCTCTGGGTATTCTAATATAGTGTGAAGCATGTTCTGTATACACAGCTGGGTCTCGTCACCTACTTGACAGGGAATAGCTTCAGCTCAGCAGTGCATCTGCCCTAGACAGAGAAAAACAGGGTAAAAGGCAATACCAACAAGCTGGCAGGTCTCGTGTTGGCCGGGGTCCGGGCCGCGGATTGGCTTGGATCCAGTCCAGAAGGTGGCGTCAAATCGGCACTTCACGCATCCCTAGGATGCCTGTAAACCTTGGTACCCTCATAGACCACGTTCACTTTCATTTTGATAACGATTAAGGGATTATTCAGCTTATAATTGCCTGGATGCCTGGCTGGATAAATCATACCTTGTTAAAAAAAACTTGGCTAGAAAGATATCCAGCTTTACTGCGGATATTCAACTAGACAGCGGATACTGGACTAGACAGCGGATACTGGACTTGACAGTAGATACTGGACTAGACAGCAGATACTGGACTAGACAGCAGATACTGGACTAGACAGGGGATACTGGACTTGACAGCGGATACTGGACTTGACAGCGGATACTGGACTAGACAGCAGATACTGGACTAGCTACAGATATTGGACTAGACAGCAGATACTGGACTAGACAGCAGATACTGGACTAGACAGCGGATACTGGACTTGACAGCGGATACTGGACTAGACAGCGGATACTGGACTTGACAGCAGATACTGGACTAGACAGCAGATACTGGACTAGACAGCAGATACTGGACTAGGCAGTAGATACTCGACTAGACAGCGGATACTGGACTTGACAGCGGATACTGGACTAGACAGCAGATACTCAACTAGATAGTGGATACTGGACTTGACAGCGGATACTGGACTAGACAGTGGATACTGGACTTGACAGGGGATACTGGAATAGACAGCGGATACTGGACTTGACAGCGGATACTGGACTTGACAGCGGATACTCGACTAGACAGCAGATACTCAACTAGATAGTGGATACTGGACTAGACAGCAGATACTGGACTAGATAGTAGATACTGGACTAGACAGTAGATACTGGACTAGATAGTGGATACTGGACTAGACAGCGGATACTCGACTAGACAGTAGATACTGGACTAGACAGTAGATACTGGACTAGACAGAGGATACTCAACTTGACAGCGGATACTCGACTAGATGACTGATGCTAGAAAGATATCCAGCTTTACTGCGGATATTCAGCTAGACAGCGGATACTGGACTAGACAGCGGATGCTCGACTCGACATTGTATACTGGACTACACAGTAGTTACTCGACTAAACAGTGGATACTCGACTAGACAGCAGATACTGGACTAGACAGTAGATACTGGACTAGACAGCGGATACTGGACTAGACAGCAGATACTTGACTAGACAGCAGATACTTGACTAGACAGCAGATACTGGACTAGACAGCAGATACTGGACTGGAGAGTGGACACTCGACTAGACAGCAGATACTCGACTAGAGAGCGGATACTGGACTAAACAGTGGATACCCAGCTAGATGACATATGTGTGACTAGACAACAGATATCTGGCGTTACACTGTAAAATCCAGCTACACGAGCGATACTCGGCTAGACGACTGGGCAGCAAGGGCAGCAGGCCATCCTCATGGTACCCTTCCCTGAGGGCGGACAGTGCTGCATACTAACACCCCCCTCTGGGCCTCCACGCCACTACTGCTATACTGATACACTACAGGGCGACCCCCCCCCCTTCCCTGCAACTCTACTATACTGATACACTACTGGGCTAGCATCAGGTGGACTTCACTTTTACCCACAGCTATGTGGGATCCTCAGCCTTTGTCCAATAGAGTTATTGATTTCTCTGTAAATTGTTAACTGTAAATTCCCTGGTCAGCAGCAGAAACAAATCTGATGTTTTGCTATGACATGTATATGTGCCACATTTTCTTTGGCTCCACCCCCAATCCTGCTCACATACACCATGAAGTTACTCTACTCCCACGCCTGTCTCTTCTACACCCCCGTATACGAGTAGCTGGGGCTGTAGAGGTAGGGTACAGGGTACACCTCTATACACCACTAGTTATTGTACCTACACCACCAGTCCTGTAGTACTACAGTGCAGCACTGGGTGCTGTGTGGTATAGGTACACCGTGCTGTGTGGGACATAGGACCTGTTACTGTTACTGCTGAGGAGGAGCAGGTCCTATTGCTCATACAGTGAACCACGTGCTGCTCACCCATACACACTGTATGCTATTACAGTGCAGCACTGGAGTATAGTACAGCCGGTAGGTACCCATACACTGTATACATACTGAGTAGTACATGCAGGCGGTGCTATAACGGTACAATACTGCCCCCATGGTGCCTACTGTTACTGCTCAGGAGCTGCTCATATAGCTCATACAGCCACCACGTGCTGCTCACCTATACAATGTACAATACACACTGTGGTGGTAGAGGCACCCATACAGTGTACACTGAGTAGTACAGGCAGCAGGCTATACTGGTACAGTACTGCCCCCATGGTGCCTAGTGTTAGTAGTGTTACTGCTCGGGAGCTGCTCGCACCGCTCATACAGCCACCACGTGCTCCCCACACACGGGACGGAGTATAGGCTGTACAGTGCAGTATAGCACCCATACAGTAACCTCTGTACACTACATACAGTAGCTGTAGTACAGGCAGGAGGCAGGCAGGAGGCAGGCAGGAGGTAGGAGACAGGTACAGTGCCCTCAGCTTATGAGCATTTACTACTCACACCTACACCATTGTTATACACCTGACTCATCCCCCTACCCCCCTCCACTCACACACTCAAACACACACTCATTATCACTCACTCACTGCAGCATGGGCAGCCTACTCACTGGGGGGAGGGGGGCAGGCTGGGCAGTATAGGGACAGTATAGACTGTGTAGAAGTTTGTAGAAGTTGGCTGTACTAATACTGCACCATAGTAGTAGCACAGGCCGGGTAGCTCATGGTGGGGTTAGCTGGGAGGAGTCAGACAGGTTTTTGTCAGTGGCTGTGATGCTGGAGTCCCCCAGCCTGTAGGGGGGGGGGGGCATGTAGGGGGGGGGGCATGTAGGGGGGGGGCATGTAGGGGGGGGGCATGTAGGGGGAGGGGGGCATGTAGGGGGGGGGGCATGTAGGGGGGGGGGCATGTAGGGGGAGGGGGGCATGTAGGGGGGGGCATGTAGGGGGGGGGGGGGGGCATGTAGGGGGGGGGGGGGCACACAGAGGGGGCAGGACTGCTGGCAGGTTATATTTGGCTGGGGCCGCAGCAGGAGTAGGAGGTACAGCTATAGACCAATGCAGCAAGAAAGCGTGACTTTTTCATAATAAAGGTGTGTTAACGTTAGTTTCAGCAGAATGCACCTAACATTGTCTGTAATGGCTATATTCACAGACATCTCAAATTAGGATATTCACAGGAAATTTATCTTTCAAATAGTATATATTGGAATGCATGATTTTGAGGTAATATTTATGTATTTGTCTATCACACTTCAAAAATGTTCAAAAACTTTATCAGCACTTTTTCTGAAAAGTCCCCCTCCCTTGGCGCCTTAGTCTGTAGTGTTGTGTTGACGGGCAGGCAGGGAGCAGTGCCGTACTGTATGTAACACAGGGGGGTAGTATGGTGAATGGGGACGAGGTAATTGGGCCGAGCTCTTACTGCAGCAACACTGGAGGAGGCTGCTGCACCCCTACCACACTGGTACACGGGGTCCCGGTGCTGGGGCTACATCAACACTGGTAAACCCTACCAGACTACACCCACTGGTACACGGGGTCCCGGTGCTGGGGCTACATTAACACTGGTAACCCCTACCAGACTACACCTACTGGTACACGGGGTCCCGGTGCTGGGGCTACATTAACACTGGTAACTGGGAAACTACTGGGAAAGTGCTGTTAAACTGCTGTCAACTACTACTACTAACCCATTGGACATTGCACTGGTAACTGTTGAACTACTGGTGTACTGGTATCCTATGCTCTGTGATAATACATCAGATATAGAGTAACTATTCTGTTCATATACTGGACTCCAAATGTGGTAAATGCTAAACTGTTGGACTTGACACAAAACCACTAGTGTTGCGTATGGGTAGTGGTAATTTTATTAGCATGTAGTCACTGAGAGTGCCTTTGGTGACATTGAATGTAGCTTCACACCTCCCACTAGACATTGTATCTCCACATTAGCAGTTGCCTGCGCCTCTGTGTGCTAGCTAGTCAGCACAGGACACCAGCGTACCCCAACACTGTAGGAAGGAGGCTGGAGCAGCCAAGAGGTCAGACTTAGTCAGCCCCCAGTCATGTCATGGTGCAAGGATATGCCACTCAGTATAGGAGCCTATGGAGTATACCACTCAGTATAGGAGCCTATGGAGGAAGGATATCCCACTTAGTATAGGAGGCTATGGAGTATAGGAGCCTATGGAGGTACTCAGTGTGGGAGGAGCAGGCACCCATGCCTCACCTGGGGCATAACTCACTGGGTTAAGGAGTCACTCACCAGCTCACATTCCTCATATATAACTAATATACCAAGCTACTGTACAGGAGTACCAATATCTAGGTGCTATACTAGAGGAGTACCCATATCTAGATAGTACAGGATATCTATATACACCAATATCTAGCAGACTACAGGAGTACCAATATCTAGGCACTGCAGGATATCTGTATACTATACAGGAGTACATATATATAACTACTATACCCAGCTTCTCCGTGCTAATATCTGTATACTATAGAGGAGTACGGTGAGAGGCTGGGAGCTGCAGCAGGGGGTGGGGAGGACACCCTGGAGGTGCCATGTGCTGTCAGGATACCAGACAGCAGCCTCACCCAGGGGAGGTGCCTGCTACAGCAGTGCCCCCTACAGGAGGATTATAAGTTGTCCCGGCCTCACCGAGGCCTGTGTGCGGGCAGCATGTCCCCTAAGGACGTGGGGCAGTGCGCGGGGTACAGGACACACCTGGACCAGGTGCACCACGTGCTGGTACACCTGGTGCGCCTCATAGACTGGGACTTCTCCTGCCCCCACGACCCCCCGGTGCCACAGCTCTCCCCCTGCCGGCCCGGGGACGAGCTCTACTACACGCGCTACCTGCCCTGCTGGCACCCCCCCTGGGGGGAGGAGGGGGAGGGGCGGCTGGGGGAGGGGGACTGTGAGGTGGGGGACAGTGAGGGGGTACAAGAGGACAGTGGGGGAGAGGAGGAGGAGTGCTGGCACTGCGGCTGGCCGTGGTCCGTGCGGCACAGGTGCCCAGCGTGGGGCGTGCGCTGCCACAGGTGCGGCCTGCCCAACCACTACGCACGCATGTGTCGCACCGCAGCCGACAACGACAACACAGAACCAACAACAGAACCAACAACAACAACAACAATAGCTGACTCAGCATCTAACCCAGAGCAGACATTGTCAGCAACAACAACAACAGTGCCTCAGGACGCTGATGATGACCTCATAGCAGGAACCGGAAGTGGGAGTTTACCAAACCGGAAGAAGCCGCACCGGAAGCGGAAGAAGACGGCCAAACAGAAGAAGCGGGACCAGGAGCGGCTGCAGAAGTTCCTGGAGAAGAAGGCCCTGGAGCAACATCTGCTGGAACAGGGGCTGGAAGTAGAGGAGATAGCAGAACTACTCAGTACTGTAGCTGCCTCCTCCCTGGTGGTAAGTGTAGAACAGGGGCTGGAAGTAGAGGAGATAGCAGAACTACTCAGTACTGTAGCTGCCTCCTCCCTGGTGGTAAGTCACATAGAACAGGGGCTGGGGGGGGGGGAGATAGCAGAACTACTCAGTACTGTAGCTGCCTCCTCCCTGGTGGTAAGTCACATAGAACAGGGGCTGGAAGTAGAGGAGATAGCAGAACTACTCAGTACTGTGGCTGCCTCCTCCCTGGTGGTAAGTCACATAGAACAGGGGCTGGGGGGGGGAGATAGCAGAACTACTCAGTACTGTAGCTGCCTCCTCCCTGGTGGTAAGTCACATAGAACAGGGGCTGGAAGTAGAGGAGATAGCAGAACTACTCAGTACTGTGGCTGCCTCCTCCCTGGTGGTAAGTCACATAGAACAGGGGCTGGAAGTAGAGGAGATAGCAGAACTACTCAGTACGGTGGCTGCCTCCTCCCTGGTGGTAAGTCACATAGAACAGGGGCTGCACACTTGCACCTGTGACTGTTCTCTCCTGCCAGAATACAGATATGTTATTCTGTCTGGTCTAGTAAGGAAAGTGAACTATTTATTCCAGGCCTGCTGTTTCAGTTGCAGGCCAATAGATTTTAGGAGCTTTGAGTTTTGTTGGCAGTTGCTGTCTACCCCTGCAGTGCCTAAATCTGTATTGCTAAGCAGATAATCAATTATAATGGCTGTTGCTAGGTATATACTGGCCCTAGCAACATGGTATTGCCACTGTTAGTCAATTCAGAGGGGATAGGTGTCATTAGAACTGAGCTATGTACCTGTGAACCCTTTATCGCTAAGGAAATAAACAATTAGAATGGCTGTTGCTAAGCAACTACTGACCATAGCAATCCATGAATAACACGGTCAAAATCCTAGCAGCCAATCTAGTGGGGGTAGGTATCATTGAAATTGAGCTAAGTAATCAGTATGCCTGTGTTACTAAGGAAATATGTATATAGACTAGCTGTTGCTAAGCAACCACTCAATCTAGCAACAAACTGATAGCACCAATGGGTACCCACGGTTCAATTTAGGGGGGATAGGTATGCTTCAAATTTGTATAATGGGAATATGAATGCTATGGGAGATATATTTTGGATAATTTGGCTTAGGCTGTTCCCATGGTTACCAATTTGTTTTGAAGGTCCAACCTAGCCTAAAATGAATCTTTATGACCAAACTAACACCTACGAGAAATTTAGCACTTATGTCACTCCTCCGACGATATGCCCCAAATTGAGGCTAAGGGAGCTTACTATTAATGATTCACCAAACTCAGATAGTTGCAGAATAGAGGAAGAGCAAGCCTGCAAGGAAGGCATGATGCACATTTGTCTTTATGATGGTGTGTAACTCGCTGGCACCGCATCAGTATGTATCATGCCATGCAGGTTTGGAATAAACACAGCAATGCATTCAAGCCAGATGCAGAGTCACAGTGACAGGAATAAAAGAAGAGGAGGGAAGAAGAGGAAAGCAGGAAGGGAATAGGGAAATATAAAACCTGTTTTCTCAATACAGCGCTGGTCTATGTGCTTACATTAGACAGAGTTTGGGGTCCTGTACACAGATTAGGATGCTGTGTGTATAAACAGCTGCTACTGGTACCCTCACCTACTGTCTGCACCTCCACACGGCTGCCAGCATTAACCCTTTAACGCATGTGTCATCATGATGAACCACGTAGTGCCAGCGCTGCATCGGTGCATCATGATGACCCTGAGAGTGTATCAACCCTGCAGGCCACATGGGCATGATACGGTGCATGCTATATGCTACCGAGGGCAGCATATTGTATCTTAGCACTATGCTGTCCTTTAATAACGCATGTCATCACAACAGACAGACCTACTTAGGTGCAATGTCTATGGCAGGAAGTTTAGCTTATCCTCTAGCTACACTGCCTCCAGTCTCCATGGCTGACCTTGGTAGTCATGGCCCACCCCCAATTAATCCTGCTATACCTCCTGTATCTATGTATGGGTAGAACTTATTGAAATAGAACTTCAGTTCAGATATCATATGTCACTGCATAAATGTTTGCATTTAACTAAATTCGATGTGCTAAAAGTCACACTTTAAGCATACTTAATTTGGGTAAATGCCACTTAAAGCCACTTAAATGCAGTTATGACCTTTCCGGGACCTCTACATGGCATTACTGAACTTAAAGCCACTTAAAGCGTTCCTTTAAGGCATCTTAAATATGCTGAGATGTAAACATTCAGTTGTTAGCTACACTGTAAATAGTTAATGTAGGTAGACAGTAAAATCTACTGTAGATCTACAGTAGAATCTACTGTAGAATGGATTAACAGTAGAATCTACTGTAGATTTACAGTAGATTCTACTGTAGAATGGATTAACAGAAGAATCGACTGTAGTATCTACTGTTGATTTACAGTAGATTCTACCTACAATAAACTGTACACCTACAGTAGAATCTTCTGTACACCTACAAAAAATGCAACCAACTTTTTACAGTGCAGCACAGACTAAGGTTAAACTATCAGTGTAGGAATGCGTACTGCACAAACCACACTGAGCTGCTCTAGATGTGAAGGGGAGTAACTCATTTGTAGCGTTCTCCGTGAGTTGGACCTTGCTGCAGCGTCGTGTGATGTGACTCAGGGTCCAATGAGTCAACACGATGCTACTGTAACCGTGTGAGTGGGGGTTTGTAGTAACATTTATTTCACTGTGAATACTGCAGTCCCATTGACTTAACCAAGGAAGGCCGTATTTCACACCCATGGTTAAATAACCCTCTCCCGTATTTCATGGCCTTTGAGAACATTAGAACAGATTATTTAAACACCATGGAATAGCTTTGCACATCAATTTAGTGGAATTTTGACGAATATTTATAATAACATGAAATAAACAGAAAGATGCACTTGTGTAGTTCTTCATTGAGGGTTATTTCACGAGGCAAACTTCGTGAAATAACCCTCAGAGGGGAACTGTACTTGTGAGGCTTTGTCTATCTATCAATATTCTAACCTAGGTGTCCTACACTGCATGAACGTTGACATTCAAGCAAACCCTTGCCTTAAAGTCACTCTTTCAGCAACTTTAAGCTCAGTTAATGCCATAGAAATGTCACAGAAAGGTCATAATGACATTTAAGTGGCTTTAAGTGGAATTTACTAGAATTAAAGATAATTAAAATGTGCCTTTAAGCACATCATTCTCAGCTTAAATGCCAACCTTCATACAGTGCTTTATTGTATAGGGTGGAGTAAAACACACAACATCTGCACGGTGTCAGTGTGGTGTCATGGGGTACGTCTTGCTCAAATGACAGTCTGGCATGGATACTTCTCACTATGATTTAATATAGACTGATAGGCTGTACCAGCATATATAATAACACATAGAGTAAGGGGAGCAGCTCAGGATGGTCTAGGGAGTGGGAGCAGCTCTAGATGTGGGTAGAGAGTATATATGATGAGTGGTACGTGGGGGGGGAGCTGGCAGGGTGCCACGTCCATCTGTACCACGCAGTAGGACAGGGTGGGGGGGAGCTGCTCAGTAGGACGGGGTGGGGAGCTGCTCACCGTGACCTAGTTCTGCCTGCCCACAGCTTAACCCTCCCAGCACCACATGATGCTAAAATGCTACATTTGTCATCATGATGCACCAATGCAGCTTTGGCGAGTAACTCGCTGGGGCTGCATTGGTACATAATACCGTGCCTTCGGTAGAGTGTTGACTCTATAGGATCGGTATGATGCACGAATACAGCCTTGGCGAGTTACTTGCCAGGTCTGCATTGATGCATCATGACGACCAAGGGCATGATGTATTGTAAAGTACGGCGTGATGTCTCACGGTGCCTGGTTCATATTTTGGCAGCAACACATTCCTATCACCAATGGTACATTACTGCACTATGCTGCCCTTAATGGGTTAATAAAAAAGAGATGAGGTAAGGCTTACCAGGTGGCAGGTATGCAGGGCTGGGGTGTGGGAATGTATAGCACTACGGCCGCAGGGAGTTGGTGGTATGGCTGGTATTCCTGATGTCAATCTGACTCCACATGGAACTCCACAGGCACCATTTACTCCAATGATAGGAAATATTTGACCGAATAGTGAAAGTATGATATTCTCTAATGATATTTAAAACCATACACATTTACTCTGCATTCTAAGTTGTGTGATCAACCAGTGACGTTCATATACAGTTATTCTAGGCAGTGTACACAATAAAACCACAATAATGCGATATCATGAACTGCCCTTCTACAGCACAACTTTGAAGCATTGGGAAGCTTCTGTACAGCAGGAACAGCTCAATGTATCATTATTGTACAAGATATGAATGGCCAGATCAAAAATATCTGCAGCTGGATTCATGCATCATGATGACACAGGGCCTGGTGCATTAAGGCACCGTGCGGCCCTTACAGGCGGTAGTATTGGCTGACTCTGTGACCTGTTGGTACAGACTCAGTAATAGAGGCGTGTATATTGGGTCACATCCTAGACCCCCCCCCCCCCGCCCACCCACCGCTATGTACAGTGCTGTGGGCAGGCTGCTCTATATATAACCTACAACATTCCACCACCACCACCCTCTTTGTGGGTCATGCAGCCACACACACACACACACATATATATATATATATATATATATATATATATATATATATATATATATATATATATATATATATATGTAGCCATTATAGACAATGTGACAGGCTCTCTGATGATTCAACATATATATAGCTATATTATATAAGGATTATGCCCCTTATTGGTGGCCTGGGTGTATAGCTCACCCATCATTACCCATAAGCCACCACTGCTGGCCCGGTTCGTGTGTGGGTTCTATACGGCATGCGGGAACCCTGATAGGAGAGGTGGGTGAGTCGGTGATCACCACACCATCCATACCCCCATGTATACAGCCTGTATAGACACACCTAGACACAGCTCTGTTTGATATCAGCTGCTGCATACACCAACCTCTGACTCTATCCATGATGTCATATAGCACAGGGACAACTAGGGTGTACGGTTTGTTCGTTGGTTTGATCATTGATTTTAGTAATATTCTCTCTATATAAGTACATAGATTAGGAGGTTTCACTGTCCATGCCTTCTGTGGATCCCATACCACATATATATGTCGTGTTGTGCACATTGTATTCTGTTATATGAATTCCATCTCTATCTTATTCTTAGTTTCCTTAGTTTTGATACATTGAAGGGTTGGAATGATGCATGAATGCAGCACCGACAAGTTACTCAGCGGTGCTGCATTCATGCATTATGACGACAAAGGGCGCAGTGTAGCCCTTGAAGGGTTCACTTCTGACTCATCGTGACAGACAAATGGCTTAGTGCATTAGACCCTATGTGGTCCCTCATGTGCTGAGAACCAGGCTTGTCGTGCCCACTACTAGAACTAGCCATGTTTCAGGTGGAGGCCTACAGTGTATTCCCACAAGACATTAAACCAATCTGTTGAAAACTTGTTTGGAGTAATTCCCCAACAGCCCTGCCCAAGTATTGGTAGTCAGTTCTTGAACTTTTAAGGAGGGGGCGGCATAGTGCTGGAGTTTGCTGTGCCCCTTGTCTTTGTGATGCATGAATGCAGCCCCGGTGAGTAACTTAAACGTATTGCTATTGTCGCGCACTGATTGCAGACATTACCGCTATATCTGAAGGGCTCTGTGCACGGGGGACAAGAATAGATCACTAATGACAACAATCGTCTCCAAACCTCAAAGCCGTCCCCCGAGCACCTCCTTCCCTCTCAGTGATTAGACTCATTGTACGGGGGTTACCCTGGAGGAGGATGTACTGGAGTGGGGAAGGATTTACATTTTGTAAGAATTGCTGCTAAGTTAATGGTCCCCAATTGGTGTTGGTGAAGGAAGTCTTGTTGGTGGGTGAACCGTCCCTCTAAACAGCTCTCAGCAATGATAAGAGAACATGTTTCATGGACCTCTTGAGAAAATCATCTCAAATAGAATTATCAATTAATCAAAGGTATTTTTGCTTAATTTCCATTAATATACCCTGAGATAAATACAGCGCTGAACTTGTAAGTGACCTGGACATTGGTTTCAGCAGTAGAGTAAAGGAGTGTCATCATGTGTGGCTCATATACTGGTAGAGAGGAGAGAGCTGTGCGTGGTATATCAGTTATCAGATGTAGCAGGGAGGTGTGAGGGTGTTGACAGCACCTGACAGTGGGTATGTTTATGTACACTTACACACAGGACAGCTGTACTTGGTGTATACCTCTACCCCCCCCCCCCCCCCACTGTACACAGACAAGCTGTACCTTGGACAATTGTAATTATCCTTGGTTGGTGCCTTGGACAATTACCCCGTCCTTGGCTTATTACACTTATACAGCTACTCATTTGTACCATATCTACTACATACAATTGATTAAATTCTGGATTGTAAACCATTAAGACAATCCAAAGTGCTGAGGCACAGACCTGACATGTCCCCAATGTCACAGTGTGACCTTCCTGGTGCCCCTCAGCACCTGTAGATATAAACACACACACACACTGCATGAATGTTGACATTTAAGTCAATTTAAGATGCCTTAACCGAACACTTTAAGCAGCTTTGAGTCCTGTAATACTATGTCAATGTGTGGAAAGGTCATAAAGGCATTTAAGTGACTTTAAGTGGCATTTACTCATAATAAATATGCTTTAGTGTTTCTTTAAGCATATTAAATTTACTAAAATGCAGACATCCATGCATTGACTAGGATGGAGAGGGAAGTTCTTGAAGCTGACATACATAATATGTGGCCAGCATTACAATCCCCAGTTTACATAGAATAAACCACCTCATGTTAGCAGGCTAATCTCATGTTAGGTCTGGCTGAGGCACCTCTGCCTTACTAGATACTTGTATACGGTACGTTTGTTATACACGGCCCTTGTGGCATACACGGGCGGGAACAGGGGTAAAAACACCCGCACGGACTGGGGTAAATAAAAACACCCCCCACAGACCGGGGTAAATAACAGACCAGGATAAAAAGAAACTGCTGCTGTAGATACTCCCACACTGCCAAGTTGTACCAATTAGTTACAGTCTCAGGTAATGCCAATGGACAACATAGGGGCCTGGACACAGTCCTCTAGAGTCTAAATGGCATTGTGATGTATCTTGGACACACCACACATGGAGAAAAGAAAATGTTGTCCTTCATGATGGTCAAGATTCAGAATATCTGTTTAGAAAGTACCCAGAAAAAATGGGAGAAATCATAGAAGGTGCTGTGAGACACTTTTTCATCTGGGTAACCTTGTCAACTCAAATACGGGACTTGACTCGGTCATTTTGGACGGCTTCACACGGTGGGTGTATCCTCGCACACCCTTTTGCAGCCAAGTCTGTGTGCACATACATTACATAATGTAGTTCCTCCATTTTACTGGTAGAAATCAAGAATGCCTCACCAAATAGAAGGCAATCTCGATTGAAATCAACTTATCATGCAACATTCTAACAAAAAATGTCTTAATACAGGTTACAAATGGCAAATATTTAGCTAAATTTGTTCTTTATTTTCGGCCATGGCAGTTGAGATTTCGAAAAGTTGTTTACAAACAAGGCTAGCTGTCAAAGTTGCCAGAGGCTGTTCTACAACTATCATGACCCATTTTCGGTTAGATATTGACAAATGAATGTTGTCTAATGTAGATTATGTCTAGACAAGTGAATGACAAGGTTTCTCTAAAATGTTAGAAAATCTGACAGATCCGCGCACAGGGCTAGTAGTCCCCCCGTTCCGGGGTAACATGTAAGAGATAGATTGCCGCATTTCAATCTGAGCTTGTAAGTGTGCGCTTTTTTTGTATGACTATTTTGCAATTTCAGCCCCTATCTTTAATGAAGAAATCTAATTTTATGACACATGATTTGAGTGTAGTTTTGAACCAGGATTAATTATCCTCTCAGAGATTCCACTCAAAGATGTCACTTTCTCTACTGTTTTCCCCGGGATTTCCAGTAAGTATTTCATGGGAAAGTGCCAGTAATATGAATGATCCCTCCTACCAGTAGTCTCCTATACAAACTGCACAAAGAGTGTTACTGTGTGAGTAGCAGGGAGCATCTCTAACCCTGTAGAAGGGCTTGGTTGTGTACTGTTAATGTAACATGGCCTCGTGTGGACCGCTAATTTGCGCATATAAGCCTAACTCTCGTATAAGCACCCCGTAAACTCGCACAGGGGATGATTTTGGCGAGTTTAGTACTGTAGTATACATACACCACACCCCGACTCTGGGCCAATCCTATAAGCCACACTAGCGATCTGACATACGTATGAGCCACAAGAAAATAATTTCCGGTACCGTTTATGTTGGCACTGTGCTGTACTGTAGGATATAGGGCAAGCAGAAATACACCTCACTGTAGGATATAGTGTATAGACCTTCACATGGAGGACAAAACCACAGCTGGGGGTCAGAGTCTACACCTGACATACCCACACAGGTACCGCAATACACACACACACACACACACACACACACACCTGACATACCCACACAGGTACCACAATACACACACACACACACACACACACACACAGAGGTACCACAACACACACACACACACACACAGGTACCACAATACACACACACACACACACACACACACCTGACATACCCACACAGGTACCACAATACACACACACACACCTGACACACACACACACACCGCAATACACCCACACAGGTACCACAATACACACACACACACACACACACACACACCTGACATACCTACACAGGTACCACAATACACACACACACACACACACATACCTGACACACCCACACAGGTACCACAATACACACACACACACACACACACACACATACCTGACACACCCACACAGGTACCACAATACACACACACACACACACACATACCTGACACACCCACACAGGTACCACAATACACACACACACACACACACACACACACACCTGACATACCCACACAGGT
The DNA here is from genome assembly GCA_947462335.1 of Harmothoe impar. Lineage (NCBI taxonomy): Eukaryota > Metazoa > Annelida > Polychaeta > Phyllodocida > Polynoidae > Harmothoe > Harmothoe impar. Next base: position 108,120,239 of record OX381705.1, on the reverse strand, counting down.
ACCACAATACACACACACACACCTGACATACACACACACACCTGACATACCCACACAGGTACCACAATACACATACGCACACACACACACACACACACCTGCCATACCCACACAGGTACCACAATACACACATACACACACAGACACACACACCTGCCATACACACACAGGTACCGCAATACACACACACACACACACACACACACACACACCTGACGTACCCACACAAGTACCACAATATACACACACACACACACCTGACATACCCACACAGGTACCACAATACACACACACACACACACACACACACCTGACACACACACACAGGTACCACAATACACACACACACACACACACACCACACACACACCTGCCATACCCACACAGGTACCACAATACACACACACACACACACACCTGACATACCCACACAGGTACCACAATACACACACACACACACACACCTGACATACCCACACAGGTACCACAATACACAGACACACACACACACACACCTGCCATACCCACACAGGTACCACAATACACACACACACACACACACACACACACACACACACACACACATACCTGCCATACCCACACAGGTACCACAATACACACACACACACACACACACACACACACACCTGACATACCCACACAGGTACCACAATACACACACACACACACACACACACCTGCCATACCCACACAGGTACCACAATACACACCCACACACACACACACACACACCTGACATACCCACACAGGTACCACAATACACACCCACACACACACACACACACACCTGCCATACCCACACAGGTACCACAATACACACACACACACACACACATACCTGACACACCCACACAGGTACCACAATACACACACACACACACACACATACCTGACATACCCACACAGGTACCACAATACACACACACACACACACACATACCTGACACACCCACACAGGTACCACAATACACACACACACACACACACACCTACCATACCCACACAGGTACCACAATACACAGACAACAACAGGGGGCCTCTGTAGTATAGGTCAGGCTGCTTATCTGCTGGAGGCCTCCTAGAGAGGGTACAAATGGGACTGTGGTTATAGGATGGTGTTTCCATCCTGTTACTGAGTGTGTAGTGTGTAACCTTGTTCAACTCAGTCTTGCCCGGCGATGTCAACGCTGACAGGAAGCAGAGGCGTAGGGAGCAAACCTTCATTGGGGGGGCCCAGGGGGGGGTCACCCCAACCGGCTTTAAATGTCAGATTTAAGGTACGATGGTGTGTATGCACGCTTGTATTGGAATCATAGTAGTTTTGAGCCCCCTTTAATTCTGATTGGGGGACCAAGCAACTCTGCCCCCACTTTTTTTCTATGTGTGAGAGGTACAATTTGGGGAATGTATGTATCACATGATAGGGTCTTGGCAAATTTTTGGGGGCCCAAACTTATTCGGGCCCCCCCTCCTCTGTGATTGGGGGGCCAGGGCCCCCCTGGCCCCCCCTTTTCCTACGGCACTGGGAAGACCTTGTGCGGTCCTGGTTAAAGTATTAACTGGCATATACATAGCTCCCCCAGGAAATAACCACAGTACATCATAAGATATTATGACATCTGGCTGTATTAGTTCTCTCAATCGTAGATATACCTTACTTGTAGAGATGCCATGTTTCCTGCTTTTGTAGGAATTCTTGCACGACTTTCTGTATTTAATTATGTTAGATTACTACAACAGGTTGACTGTTATTGTAAGATCCTGCATTCCTTGACAACAGAGATACATCACCATGTTAGCTTCCTTGTTAGGAGGTTGAGGGGCAGCTGACTGCCTGCTCTGTCACTATGCATAATAACTACAACCAATGTTCTAATGTGGTATAATTTGTATTCAGTATGTACCACATCAGAAATCTGAATATGCACCCATTCTCAATATTGAAATAAAGAACTTGTATCTGCCTGGACTGAATATGGGATATTAGGGGGATAATGCTCAGTGCTGAAGGCTCGAGCCGGGAAATGGGACAAGGCAACAATCAATTTTACATCTGCGGACATATATTCTTTACGCTTTGGCCCAATAGGAGAAAAAGAGCTTGACCTCTATAGCCAGATCGCATGCATTACAAATAATAATATATGTGAATATATATTATAATACTATATTCCATATCAAATATATTGGCTCTGTTTTCACATGAAAGAACATTTGCTTTCCTGTGGTCACTGCTGTATTGAGCAAGCAGCATATACATAAATATCTGTCCTACTGGGAGGCAGACTACCATTATTTGTTGAGGACTCCTTGCTAATTTGAGTCAGTCCTGTAGGGTACCATGTATGCCTGGAATTTAAACAAATCAATCAATCAACCAACCTGTATAATGTACTTACAAGTCACTTAGACTTATGTTATGTTTGTGTGTTTGCAGGAGAAGCTGACGGAGGCCGGGGAATGGGACGCGGAGACACTCAAGACGCGCATGGACCAGGTACCAGAACACCAGCCAGTAGTCAGCATGGAGGCTGCATCCACACGGCAGGAAGCTGACCCCGAGGCTCCCGGCATGTCGCGTGAGTACAGCACCAGTTAAATAAGGGTCAATAATAGGTATATAGGTTATTGGGAATCCAGATGTTAGGCCACTCTGATAAAAAAGATTTCTTGCCACTGTGCATGTCAGAATGATACGGTTTGCAGAAATTGCTTTATTTCATTTTTTTGCTATTTTTTTGATGAAAATTAAACATGATCAAAAAAGGACAAATATGGGCATTTTTATTATCAAATTAAAGCTTGTGCTAACCCCACAGTCAGATATAGAAGACACAGCTCTGTGCTAACCCCACACTAAGCCTCACACAGTCAGATATAACAGCTCTGTGCTAACCCCACACTAAGCCTCACACAGTCAGATATAACAGCTCTGTGCTAACCCCACACTAAGCCTCACACAGTCAGATACAGAAGACACAGCTCTGTGCTAACCCCACACTAAGCCTCACACAGTCAGATATAAAAGACACAGCTCTGTGCTAACCCCACATTAAGCCTCACACAGTCAGATATAAAAGACACAGCTCTGTGCTAACCCCACACTAAGCCTCACACAGTCAGATATAAAAGACACTGCTCTGTGCTAACCCCACACTAAGCCTCACACAGTCAGATATAGAAGACACAGCTCTGTGCTAACCCCACACTAAGCCTCACACAGTCAGATATAGAAGACACTGCTCTGTGCTAACCCCACACTAAGCCTCACACAGTCAGATATAGAAGACACAGCTCTGTGCTAACCCCACACTAAGCCTCACACAGTCAGATATAGAAGACACAGCTCTGTGCTAACCCCACACTAAGCCTCACACAGTCAGATATAGAAGACACAGCTCTGTGCTAACCCCACACTAAGCCTCACACAGTCAGATATAGAAGACACAGCTCTGTGCTAACCCCACACTAAGCCTCACACAGTCAGATATAGAAGACACAGCTCTGTGCTAACCCCACACTATAGCCTCTACCACTAAATACCTCAGTTGCTCCCAGGATGTCAGCATGGTTACAGCGTGGTTTAAGTGGACACTAATACACCATTGATGTTGCAGGATGTAAGATAATCCTCACAGACCCCCCCCCCCCCCCCCCAGACAGGGTGTGTGTGTCTAGGTGTGCTGGTCTCAGTTACACAGCTCTGTTAACAGTGGCAGCTCTAAAAGGTTGATTTATGCATAAACCAATATATGAACAAGATCCGAGTGTTGGGTCAGTAGCATTGTCATATATACTACAGCCTGGCCAAAAAGCAGCCTTCAACATGTTATACATTTCATACAATGGACTGGAGAAGAAATAGACTGAACTCGCCATCTTGTATGACCGTAATTCGGAATTAAGGTCATGGGGTATGCACTGTGCAGGTGGGGCCCAGTGCCCTCAGGTCAGTAGTATCAATAAGCCGGGTCAGTCCAGGGACCAGCGAATTGCTGCCATCTTGAACTGGAAGTCTGCCCCGCTACATGATGTCTTATGATGACATGGACGCCGGGCATGTTGTAACCATGGCAACAGGACATTTCCTGTAGGATATTAGTCAGGTGCCGGGGGGGGGGCGTATTTCTGTGACTGCCCTGTCCATGGCTGATCACTGCTGAAGGCGGCCATTTTGTCTACAGGAAATGTCGCCAAGGCAGTCAATCCTTTACTTTCATATAAAACATTATGGTACATGCGATGATCTTTCCCCCAATGCGCCTTCCACCCTGGAGTCTGTTACAGCCCTATGGTAGCCATAGGGGAAGGGGAATGGGGGGGGGGGGCTGCAGAGAGCTTCACATGTAGATTGCTTATGTCCTATATCTAACCATTCATGCTCATGTTCATTTGTCATCAGCTGCACTGATGCTGCGTTGATGCATCATGCCAGCCCAAGTGTATCAACACAGGAGGGTCATCATGATGCATAACTGCATCACTAGCGAGTTACTCACCAGAGCTGCATTCAAAGACCAGTTGATAAGGTGCATTAAAGCACTATGCAGTCCTTAAAGGGCGAATTGAGATGAGGACAGATAGCATGGCATTTTGCCTGCTTAGATCCATCATCTGTAATGAGGCACCGCGTGTAGTCTCTGACATCTTAGTATGTACCACTGACCAGCCTGCTGCATTAGGGACTGATCAGCCCTTAACATCTGGGGGCAGGGGGAGGGGGTTGCTGGATCTGGGCAGGGAATAAAAAGATTTGGACCCCGAGGAACCACAGAGATGTTGGTTTGACTGAGCAAACATCCACGCACCCCTCCTTGTTAAAATATGACCACTCCCTTAGAGCTATCAATGTAAAAAGGACAATCCAAGGATGGCAGTAGATACAGGTATGACCGCTGATGCTCCCTACGTAATAACACCGTTTATGCAAACACCAATAGCTTTCATCAATCTGTATACTCTCTGAAACTTTCTGCCAATCCCCATGGCCCTCTGACAGTAGGTACAGCTCTCATACACACAAACATTGCCTTTTCTCATTCACAACTCAACGGCCAATGTCGCTGGAGTCGAGCCCCAGAAGCGAATTGTGCACATTCTGACATTAGGTCCTGGTACACCACAAGTCTTAGTATAAGCTGGAAATAATTCTTACATTAGGTCCTTGCACATCACAGGCCTTAGCATAAGCGGGACGCAATCCTTATATTAGGTCATTGGACATCACAGGCTTTAGTATAGGCCGGGAGTAATTCTTACATTAGGTCCTTGCACATCACAGGCCTAGTTATAGGCCGGAAGCAATCCTTACAGTACCCAGGTTCGGTCCGTATGGGCCCTGTGGACCTGCTGACCAGCCTTCGGCTGTGTTGTTTTAAAACTATATCATCATCAACCTTACAGTAGGTCCTGGTATAGTTCATGCTCACAAACACCACCTTTTCTCGTTTACAGCTCAGCGGCCAATGTCGCTGGAGTCGACCCCCAAGAAGCGGATCGTGCCTAACATGGAGCTACTCCAAGACGTGCACGATGACTCGGGAGTTGCCCATGCCTCTGTCAGCAGCTCAGAGGGTGAGCCACTCGAGTCCTTTGAGGACCTTCACACGCCCGACGACCTCAACACTCCTGAGGCACTCGGAGACTCCATCTTTGAGGGAGAGCTCGACTGGGAGGACAGTGAGTAGAGTTAACATAAATAGTCTTAGTGTAAGGCTTATCAAGCACACTGAACAACAGTTTTAGTCCCTTTGGAATGCAAAGTTATATCTTAGTGTATACACTTAACACAAATATCAGTTTGTCAATATGTTTAACACTGTACACTGCTGGGCACAGACATGTAGCTAGAGACACATCCACAACAAATAGAACCATGTTTGACACCTTCAAAACCTTATTTTGCAATTTTTGTCTGTGCTTGAACATTTTTGTTGAGTGATTGAATTCTTGTGTTTTCACCTATTAGAGCAGAAAAAAGCGAAAGTAAAAGGTAGGTGAAAAGTGAAGGTCATGTGACCTGACCTTGCTGTTGTCACACTGTAACTGGATATTAACCTGGTGGTGGGTGTTGGTGTAGGAGGGGCACCTCTGTATCTATGGTAACCAGATCTAATCTAATCAGGTCTGTAACTATGGTGACCAGATCTGTGCTGCTGTAGTAATCAGGTCAGTAACTATGGTGACCAGATCTGTGCTGCTGTAGTAATCAGGTCTGTAACTATGGTAACCAGATCTGTGCTGCTGTAGTAATCAGGTCTGTAACTATGGTGACCAGATCTGTGCTGCTGTAGTAATCAGGTCTGTAACTATGGTGACCAGATCTGTGCTGCTGTAGTAATCAGGTCTGTAACTATGGTGAATAGATCTGTGCTGCTGTAGTAATCAGGTCAGTAACTATGGTGACCAGATCTGTGCTGCTGTAGTAATCAGGTCTGTAACTATGGTAACCAGATCTGTGCTGCTGTAGTAATCAGGTCTGTAACTATGGTGACCAGATCTGTGCTGCTGTAGTAATCAGGTCTGTAACTATGGTAACCAGATCTGTGCTGCTGTAGTAATCAGGTCTGTATCTATGGTAACCAGATCTGTGCTGCTGTAGTCATCATATTACAGGTGTAATCCCATTCACAGCTCAGAACTCTGACTATGTTAACTCTAGATATCTAAATCTTATATGGTAACCTAACCTTTAACCTAACTGTGACAACTAAAGCTCTCCTTGTTGGGGAGTCCATAGAGTTGTCCTACAGAGATGCATTGAACTTAAACCTAAGTTTATGTACAGCACACAATACTACATGAAAATTCTACTGTAAGAAATAATGACACATAGCACTTTAGTTTGCAAAGAATTAACTCTTATTGCTTATTTCACACACATCCAATCTAGCATCCTCAAAAAGACTTCTCTTGTGGCTGGAAAGCCCTTCATGTAAAAGTTCCTAAACAGACATTACCAAAACTCACAGACAGGGAGGCGCTTGCAGGCCTGCAGCATGATTGGTTTCCTTGGTGATCTGACCTCGGTGATTGCAGTTTTTGAGGTGCCCGGGGACGTGCGGAGATGACAACCAGATTGATGTGTCTGATGGTGCTGGTGGCCACTTATTGTCATGGGGGGGGGGGGGGGGCATCAACAGAGGCATTGCTGGGGCATAAGGCATGACTGGCAGGAATTGACAATTTGTAAAGCCGAATATAAGACATGTTTGTTGTCCTAAATCTCATCTCCTGAATTGAACTTCAATTTCACAAATGGGATTTGGCTGAGGGAATAAAGATGGTAGCGTTCATATTTGTTTTAATATAGTCATGAACCCTGTGCACACATAAAATAGGGAATGCAAGTTCACAAAGGTCAACAGACTTAAAGCTTCTACTGAACAGCTCAGTAATAGAGTAGTGTATGACATACACTTAGTGTAGATGCAGCCTGCTTACTGCCTTTAGCAAACAGTTGTTGATAACCTCAGCAGTTAACTTAACCTGTTAAGGGCAGCATCTGACTTGTCGTTGTGTAGCGTATGCCTACAGGACTGCCCAGTGGTACACTGGTACAGCACTAACAGCTTCCTACTCTACTGAGGCCTCCCTCTGCTACACTCATTAGTGCATGCATAGACTGCAGCAGGGCATGTGTAATGGGGAATATGACAAGGATGGTAGTAGGATTAACACATTAAAAACAGAAAAGTTGTAGTCCTTAATTGGACAATTAAGGCAGGATTAAAACAAACAAACCATGAAGCAGATGGTCTTAGTCCTGATAGAATAATGAGGTTTGTCTTTTATGTTGTAAGGTTGTAGCTGTACATAATGACACACATACAGTCCCCTGTGCATCTAACCCTTTAAGGACAGCAGGATGCCTCCAGGGAACATGTAAAGGGTTAGTCATGAGCTGTCCCCAGTACAGGTAGACATAGATCAGCCGTCACTATAGCAACACTCGCTGCCCGGGCTGAGGCCTTGTTATCCTAATGACCGACTCACCTGGACCACTTCTGCCTCACCACACTCAATATATTTTTGCTAAAAGTCAAATTTCCCCTCTAAAGTCCAATCCGACTTATAGGTGAGGTTTTGAAAAAGTAAAATTATTCAGGGACTCAAAAAAGGTGAATTTCAATGCAGTAAAATACACATTTTTCAGGGATTATTTTTACATGTAAGACTTATAATTATAAATACTTAATACAGTATGCCCTTTATCATCATAATGCAATAATGCAGCCCTGGCGAGTAACTCACCATTCAAGCAGGGGTTTTATTGTTGTTCAGCGATCAAGTTAAAAAGCCACATTGGCTTTAATCCACTCATGTTAACACTCACTAAAATACAAGTGGGGAAAGATAGAAATAATGAGATATATCCTAAAGTAATACAACTATACTTCTTACTAGAGGTGTGATACATCCTGCATGGTCAGCTCCCCCCCCCCCTATCTGTGGTAGAAGTGTTTCCTATGGGCGGTGTTCCCCAACAAGTTCTGTCAGAAAAGTACATCCTCAGGGGGCTAGAGGTTCTGCCAAATCAGAGGCAGACATGCAGATTATTTAATCTCAAATGTATTTAAGTAAGAATCAATGTTAATGTTAGCAATTTAATGTCTTTGTTTACCTGAGTATGATTTGATGCATATATTATATTGTATTGTCATTCCCCAATGTCTACTCAGGCTTGTTATGTTGTACATGCCCTCTCCCCTGATACATGTATGTCTAGTCCTACACTGACACATTGTAGGAATGTACCCTTAGAGCTGATGTGCTCCCCCCTACCCTCCTCCACACCCCCTCTACCTCCCACTATACCAGCTGCAGAGGGTCTGTCTGACCTCTCAGGTCCTCCTAATGAGACTCCTTATAGAGGACCCTCTCCCTGGATGCTCAGTCATGATGCCTCTATACCTACAGGGATATGGCTCTCAGCTTGTCTGTGGCCATTCACCAGCTCTGTAGACATTCCTGTATAGCCTCAACAAACTAGTCTGCCCATTCAGCAACCCGTGATGCAGGGCTTTCTAGCAGTAAAGCCACACTCCCTATTCACATGATTGAGTCTATAAAAAAATGCTGCCTTCTGTACTTTGTCCTTTCCAGCACCAATTTGTCTGATATGCAGTCTCAAGATCATTAAACACAAAGTCATTCACTTAAGGTTATTACTTCAAGGACATTAATTGAAGGTCATTGTCTTAAGATCATTATCGACTTACAGTCACTAACTACACTGAGGCCACTGCCTCAATACCACTCGCTAAGACCCAATAACAGTACTAGATAAGATAATGCCATTAACCTTGGACCCTTACTGATGATGGCCTTTACCTGTGTCGCTAGGTGACGGGTCGGAGGACGTCCCGGTGGACCCGATCCCGGAGTACTCGGCTCGGGAGGAGTTTGAGGACGAGAAGAATTGGCGTAGCGTGACGGTTGGGGACCGGCAGTTCCGGATAGACATGAAGGTCATCGAGCCCTACAAGAAGGTCCTCTCCCATGGAGGTAGGTGTCAGCCCTGTAAGGGCTTTACCCCTGTAAGGGCTTAAACCCTGTAAGGACTTAGACCCTGTAAGGGCTTTAACCCTGTAAGGACTTTAACCCTGTAAGGGCAGCATAATGCTTTAGGCCAATATATCACTATCGCATATTTCATTCATGATATGGCAAGGACAAATCTAAATGTTTTTATAAACTAGTATTACGTTTCCAACATGTAAGAAAAATAACATTTTAAAATGACAAAAAAGACCAATCAGTATTTTAGGCTACTTATTATCAGAGATGCCTCCCAGTCCATTTGCTGTCGCACCTTAGATTCCACGACTTGGCGAGGAACACAGAGATTGGTTTACAAAATAGATAACACTTGTGAATAGAGACAACAGTTTTTCATTCACTTTTCAATTCTGTGTATTCAGGTTACTACGGCGACGGCTTTAACGCCATCCTTATATTCGCTGGGTGTTACCTTCCGGATAAGAGAAGACGAGACTATCATTACGTCATGGACAACCTTTTCCTGTAAGTATAGCCCTGTCTAAAAACCAGCTGACTCTCTAAGGACAGCACAATGCTTTAATGCCACATGTTGCCTGTAGAGTCTACTGACCAGGGCTGCATTCATGCATCATGCTGACCATGAGTGGTCAGCATGATCAACTTATCCTTATTAACCCAATAGGGTAGGCATGATGCATGAATGCAGCCCTGGTGAGCTGCTTGCAGGGCTGTATGAATGCATGATGCCGACCATTAAAGAGTATATCAGCAGAGTATGACTGGCATGACGCTTGGATGCATTTATGCATCATGACAATAAAGGGTATAATGCATTAAAGAACCCATTTGTTGGCATGATGCATGAATGCAGCAGCTCCTGCTGGGTTGATGCCTTCTCAAAAAAGTGAAGGCAAGATGCGGTATAGCTATACCGGTTAGTTGCCCAACGGCATGATGCCGACAAATTGAGGCATCACGGATATTCTGCATTTCCTTTTTCTCATGTTTATTTCTACTTTGCCCATTTGTAACCAATTACCCCAAGCTCTGACTTTGAAATAAAAGGATGACAACACCAGTCCATGTCCTGAATACCCATTTGTTAGCATGCAAGAGGAGGACGTTTTTGGACTTTTTACCTTTTTAATTGCATTTAGATGAAAAGGTTGAAAAAACCTGGATCGCCATTCCATGATGGCAGATTGCTGGGTCCACAAATCCATCCTTTTGTTTCAAAAAGTCTTTCAGGGGAACAATATGATTTTATTTCTCTTGTGTCTTTGTGACCTCTGTGTGTGTTTTATACAGATACATACCCTGGAGCTGCTCATGGTGGTAGAAGACAACAGACTTATATCTCTGTGTGTGTTTTATACAGATACGTACTGAGCACCTTGGAGCTGCTCGTGGTGGTAGAAGACTGCAGACTTATATCTCTGTGTTTTATACAGATACGTACTGAGCACCTTGGAGCTGCTCGTGGTGGTAGAAGACTGCAGACTTATATCTCTGTGTGTGTTTTATACAGATATGTACTGAGTACCTTGGAGCTGCTCGTGGTGGTAGAAGACTACAGACTTATATCTCTGTGTGTGTTTTATACAGATACGTACTGAGCACCTTGGGGCTGCTCGTGGTGGTAGAAGACTACAGACTTATATCTCTGTGTGTGTTTTATACAGATACGTACTGAGCACCTTGGGGCTGCTCGTGGTGGTAGAAGACTACAGACTTATATCTCTGTGTTTTATACAGATACGTACTGAGCACCTTGGAGCTGCTCGTGGTGGTAGAAGACTACAGACTTATATCTCTGTGTTTTATACAGATACGTACTGAGCACCTTGGAGCTGCTCGTGGTGGTAGAAGACTGCAGACTTATATCTCTGTGTTTTATACAGATACGTACTGAGCACCTTGGGGCTGCTCGTGGTGGTAGAAGACTACAGACTTATACCTCTGTGTTTTATACAGATACGTACTGAGCACCTTGGGGCTGCTCGTGGTGGTAGAAGACTACAGACTTATACCTCTGTGTTTTATACAGATACGTACTGAGCACCTTGGGGCTGCTCGTGGTGGTAGAAGACTACAGACTTATACCTCTGTGTTTTATACAGATACGTACTGAGCACCTTGGGGCTGCTCGTGGTGGTAGAAGACTACAGACTTATATCTCTGTGTTTTATACAGATACGTACTGAGCACCTTGGGGCTGCTCGTGGTGGTAGAAGACTACAGACTTATACCTCTGTGTTTTATACAGATACGTACTGAGCACCTTGGGGCTGCTCGTGGTGGTAGAAGACTACAGACTTATATCTCTGTGTGTGTTTTATACAGATACATACTGAGTACCTTGGAGCTGCTCGTGGTGGTAGAAGACTACAGACTTATACCTCTGTGTTTTATACAGATACGTACTGAGCACCTTGGAGCTGCTCGTGGTAGAGGACTACATGGTGGTTTACTTCCACGGAGCCACACCCAAACAGCGCATGCCCTCCCTGCGCTGGCTGAAGCGCTGCTACGAGATGATCGACAGGCGGCTACGGAAAAACCTCAAGAGTTTACTCATCGTACATCCCACGCTATGGATCAAGACAATCATGACATTGACGAAGCCATTTATTAGGTGAGTATTTATTCCAGTTTTTAGTTAATATTAGAAAATATAATGTTGTGCATAGACTTTTTTGTGATAATTGAATCCTATTGAAATTTAGCTTGATTTGAGTAATTCTAATTGAAATAAATAGACAGAGGTCCACGATAATCTGTCTGAACGACAGGTTTCTCCACGCGTGGGATCTTGGGCCGTATCACACGAGGCCATTCTAGTACTTAAGCATAGTAACTTTGTTTCTCCACATGGAATAAAACCTTATTCTTTGTCAAAGTCATTTTAATGGCTCTACATTTACTTCGGGTCACTACACTCCCATAGAGTTGGCATGACGCTTGAACTGAGCACTGGCGAGTTACTCATGATGACCAAGGGCATACTTAATGATGCAGCCCATAAAGGGTTTAATACATTCATTCCTCAATGAGCCATATAATGTATAGCTATTCCACTCATCACCAAACTGTTTCCATATTGAAGACCTGCCTGTGGATATCTTAGTAGAAGATGGAAAGGCAGAGGCTGGAAAACCAATACTTATAGAGTAAGAAAGAAGACAGAAGGGCAATAAGATGACACATTGCCAACTTTGGTGCATCATAAGTAAATCTATTGTGTCAACACCAACCACTTGGCCGCCAGCGCCTGCCAATATCTGCCCACTTCTAGGCACTACTATATGGACGGTCAATATAGTCTGTACACCAGTGCCCATTGGATGTCCTGCCTCGGTCCCGCCATTTTTGGTCTGGAAAATATCACTGACTTATATGCCAGAGACCATTAGAAAATCATAACAAAATCCACCATAAAATATTGTAGGTAACATGTGAGTAAAGCTCAGTCAAATTCAAGAGCACCCAGCTCAATATATTGTCTGTGAAAATGGTTCTTTTTGGTGAGGCTAAGTCATGGAAAGTCAAGGAATTCTAATCTAAATTTTGTATGGGAACCTTGTGTATGTCATTTCCTTATCTTCCCTGGATTTTTGTTATGTCCGATGAAAATGTTAATAGCTTGTCTTTGCCGCATGAAATACAGATTATTCAAATAGACCCAGGATCAAAAAGGATATGATGATGTAATTGAAGAAAATGAGGGTTTGAGAGGAGGGGAAGGATCTATAAAACTTCAATATAAATAAGACACAAGATTATCTGTACTAGAGTACATCAGCCCTTAGAGGTTCCCAAATGTAAGCATACTTTGTATAATAGCCAACTACAAAGTAGAGTTGGTTAACGTCAACTACAGTATTCTGCGGCTCGGGTCGGAGAGTTGTTAAGGAGAGTGAAGGGCAGGGGGTTAGCTGTGGGACTAGGGCTGCAAGGACGGAGACTTAGCGGGGCAGTGATTGGGCAGAAGTCGGCCCCCGTGGGAGGCCCGAACGTGGCACTACGTAGGACTACCTGGGAGCGGGGGGGATTACAGCGTAGGCCGCACGGATAAGACAGTAACGACACAGGCAGAGACAGGGATTAACTCTGTAAGGGCTGCAGGGTGCTTTAATGTAACCCTTTAAGGGCTGCAGGGTGCTTTAATGTAACCCTGTAAGGGCAGCATGCTGCTTTAATGTAACCCTGTAAGGGCTGCAGGGTACTTTAATGTAACCCTGTAAGGGCAGCATGCTGCTTTAATGTAACCCTGTAAGGGCAGCACAGTGCTTTAATGTAACCCTGTAAGGGCAGCACGGTGCTTTAATGTAACCCTGTAAGGGCAGCACGGTGCTTTAATGTAACCCTGTAAGGGCAGCGTACTGCTTCAAAGTAACCCTGTAAGGGCTGCAGGATGCTTAAATGTGCCCCTTGTCCCCATGATGTGTGAATACAGCTCTGACAAGTAACTCCCCAGGCTGCATTGATGCATCATGATGTCACTACAGGAGGATATCTACCCTGTAGATTTGGCACGGTGAATTAATGCAGCATGGGCGAGTTACTCACCAGGTCTACATTCATGCATCGTGACCAAGAAGGTCTAGTACATTAAAGCACTATTCTACCTCACCAGGGCAAACAAAGGTTTAATGATGGGTCATGGGAGGTTTTGAATGAAAGCATTTTTTGATTCAGAGCTCAGACTCTGCTTTATTAGATGGTTAGAGAAGTTGAATAGGAATAGTTGTATTGTTGGAGGTCAGTGAAGGACAGCTTTGTGAAACAACTTAACTGTATTTAGAATTTTCCAAATATTGGACAGGGCATTACTAATGACATTGGGTACCATTGGTTTGTGTGAATAACAGTAAGTTGACTGTGTTATGAGCTGTTTAAAGGGATTACCCAGTGTTAAAATTCCTCTAAATTCTAGGCTGAATGAGATTAATACAACTCACAGATACACCACGAGCCTTAGTATAGGCCAGAAGTAATTCTTACATTAGGTCCTGGTACACCACACTGCTTAGTATAGGTCCAAAGTAATTCTTACATTAGGTCCTGGTACACCACACGCCTTAGTTTAGGTCCAAAGTAATTCTTACATTAGGCCCTCTTACACCATTAGCCTTAGTTCAGGCCAGAGGTATCTCTTACATTAGGTCCTCTTACACCATAAGGCTAAGTATAGGCCAGAAGTATTTCTTACATTAAGTTCTGGTACACCACGAGCCTTATTATAGGCCTGAGGTAATTCTTACATTAGGTCTTGTACAGCACAAGCCTAAGTATAGGTCCAAAGTAATTGTTACATTAGGTCCTCTTACACCACAAGCCTTAGTATGGACCAGAAATAATTCTTACATTAAACCATTGTCTAATTGCCTTTTTCTCGTTGCAGTTCTAAGTTCTCGTCCAAGTTGAAATACGTGCGGGGGTTGAAGGAGTTAGCGGAAGCAGTCCCCATGGAGTACATCTTCGTACCAGACGAGATCAAAATGTAGGTTTATCTAACTAGTCTCAAACTGAACTAAACCATCAGGAGTTGAGGTTAAATTTAGTGAATAGAAAGCTTTGGGAGATATCCATAAGAAAAATAAAAGATGTCCCATTACTTTCTATGATATTAATGCAGGAGATAACTAAGCATGTGATAAATATAAGGCAGTTCTAAGGAAGTTTTAATCATACAATACTTTAGAGATCAATATAAGGGGCTCATATCTGATAGTTGTTAAACCGTTGGAAAGTAGCAGATTATAAGCAATAGAATGTTATTTATATATAATGATAAACCTGTTAATGTAGATACATAATTAAGAAATCAATATAAAGGATTTTAGTTGATCTAGGTGGCCTAAAACATTCATGATATTGTAAGAAGTAACAATTAAATAACATCACCACATGTACCGTATTCAACATAATAAGCGCCCCCCCCTGTCCAGGGGCAATTTTAGGTTAGAAGAAAGGCTTCATCTTCATGACTGGGGAGTGAATTAAACTCCCAAGTACTAAAATGGCATAAAACCAGGGTGCTTATTAATAGAATACGGTAAGCAGTGTATGTTATACCTGGTTGATAAGTTGTACCTTGTGAGTTAAGTTAAGGATCCTTTTCAGGTTTGACGATGCCAAGTTTAGACATACACAACAGCCCGCTGCCACATGAGGAAAGGTAACAGCCGATGCAGTATCTAAGCCTTTGAGGATGCATAATGCATTAATGCATCATGCCCTTGGTCATCATGATGCATGAATGCAGCCCTGGGGAGTAACGCACCGGTGCTGCATCCAAGCATCGTGCCAACCTTACAGCGTTGAGACACTGCTGAAGGGTCGACATGATGCACCAATGCAACACCAGGAAGTTACTCACCAGGGCTGCAGTGGTGTATCATGGTAACAATTGTTGCCTTTCACCGACATGCATCCAATGTCTCAGCTCGTTAAACTGACTAATATGAAGGTTGTCCTTTGGAAGAGGGTTAGGATACAAGTTACATGAAATAGTTTACCAAGTCATTCTTCACATTTTAAGTGAATTGATGATATTATAAACGCAGGATAGAGCCTTGTAAAATACTTCATAAGTGTATGTAGTACAAGCCAAGATTATAGTCACATCACAGTGTAGTGCTGCGATACATTTTACCCTCCAGTCCGCATAATGCATGAGTGCAGCACTGGTGATTTACAGTGCTGCATCATTGCATCTTAATAATAGATAAACATGTACCTTGAGGCATCGCTAAGTATTTTAACACTAGATATTATGATTTGTTTGTTGATTACCATGAGGCCTTATGACTTGAATCACCAGTATACACTAAGATAAGTTATGTCAATAGAAGGGAGATATTATTGAGGGACATTTTGTAATGTCCCCTAATATTTAAACCCACATTTTATCTACATTCTGTGCCTTAACTTAGTGCTGATGTTTTCAGATATCAGGAGGAGATGGAGGAACTGGAGAAGATGTCCAAAGAGGAGAGAAAGGAGAAGGAGAAGAAAGACAAGAAACTAAAGAAGGAGGAGCAGAAACAGCAGAAGAAAAAGAAGAAGCAGAAGAAGTAGAGACTATCCAGGAATATCTGCTCCTGCTTCGGGGTCTATCTGTGCACACCGGGGGCCGAATAAAGATGGCGTCACATTGGCTGGACCAACACGCTGCACAGCGTAGAACCTTTTCCGTTTCCAACATCAATACTTCTTTCTGCGGACTGAAGTTTTACTCCAAGTGCAGATATTGATGATGTATGATTAATTGATGTCAATACGGCAATGGATGTAACAGAGTTGCCTGTCTGTATATATACATATATGTGGGATTCCCCAGTGGTGGCGGCCATCTTGGCATGCTGGTTGCTGCAGTGTATCAGCGGGTGACCAGCGCCCCTATCAGGGTGAGGTGCCCTATAGGGCACTAGCAGGATGCAGTAATTCTACCTTGTGAGACCTTTAGCTGAAGCTGGTTCCTGTCATGTCCAAAATCGGAGTTTCAGGGGTCATAAAGCTTTCAGTTATAGCCCTCTATTGTGGGTCCTTAGGTCATCTGTTCAGATTGGGGGAGTGGTTAGGACTCTGGCCTACCAATCAATGGGTCATGAGTTCAAATCCATGTCTAGGCTTTTTTGTTCACAGATAATTTTAAGAAGTATTTTTGGTAGGTCAAAATTTGTGATAGTATACTATTCGGTTTTAAAGATCTTTTACACTAGATCAATATTTATAGTGTAATCTAATTTTGAATCAGTTGTATTTGAATATTTCTCAAGCCACCTGGTTGCATTGGGGGAATGGTTAGGACACTGGCCAATCAATCCAGGGGTAATAAGTTCAAATCCATGCCAAGGCAACATAGCTTTTTTTATAATTGGTAAGAAATAGTAATATTATTTACAGAGAAAACCCAATGCAACAATACAAAACCATTTTAGATCTTAGATTTTAGGTGTTAAGGATCTTTACAACCGAGTTGTATACTATCACAATTTCTGACCTACCAAAATACATCTTAAAATTGTGTGTGAACAAAATAGCCTTGACATGGACTTGAACCCATGATGCATGGATTGGTAGGTCAGAGTCCTAACCACTCCCCCAATCTGAACAGGTGACCTAAGGACCCACAATGGAGGCCTATACTTGAAAGGTTTATGACCCCTAAAACACCAAATTTCGGTCATGACAGGAACCAGCTTCAGCTAATCAGCAGGCTGCTATAGTTAGCAGAGGAAAGAGCACTGGTACCAGACAAGATGGCGCTGTACAGTGATCATCTAGCTAATGCGGAATACCAGGTGCTGTGTCTGGGTGAAGTGGCTGTTCCTACACCTCCTACATGTACACCTATATCATGGACATAACCCGTTATTGGGTCCTCCCTACGCTATAGACAAGTAGATCCGGAGGATGTATCACTACGCCCTGTGTATACTGCCACATCACAGCCACCCAGAGGGGTGGAGACTTTCGGCAATGTTCCTGGGATGATAAAGGTCATGGGTTTTTTTTGGCAATGACCACAAGAAGAAATACATATTCAAAATAAATTGACTCCAGGAAATAGTGTAATATGGTGTGAGAGGCTTTCTGAGTATGTTCATATATTCTGGAGAGCCCTTTTATATTTGATTTTGGATGATGAGCTTTTGAACATAGGCTGGTATGTTATCTATATGTTACAAATAACGTTAAAATGGCCAGAGATAAACTATCATTGCCTTAGGAAAAATGAAATAGCATTTACCCTTGTGTTGAATTACCATGTAGAATATGGTACCATGCTTAGTTTATTATGATGGGTAAGTTCATAACTCTTCGGGTTGAGACATTTTTCATCTTGATATTGGAACCATGGTTGAACAGGCATGTACACCCAACACCAGTACCAATAGCTGGGGTTCCACCGCCCAGTACCAATAGCCAGGGCTCCACCGCTGGGATTTTGCTGCAAATTTAAACGTGGGATCAGAAGTTGTTGATCTCTGTGACTTGAGGCACACGGCACATGTCCATAGCCACTGATAGCAGAACGTTGCAGCAGGCAGTCACAGCAGCACATCCTCTGGTGGACCATTCTGCTGTGTCCTGCCTCATACAACAAGGATTTGCAGAAAAACACAGCAGTGAATCACCCCCTCCCAGTGGGCACAGAACATTGAATCAACATTGATAAATGGTTGTCAACATTAATTCAATGTTGATTCAAAGTTGATTCAACATTGAACAGAGTTGTGTGCCCACTGGGCTTATACATGACTATAAAAGTGATAACTGTGGATAACCAAGGCAGTTCACAGAACAAACCCCACAGACCTCCCAGCCTGTTTGCCTCTTGGGCCCCATAAGAGGTTATGAACCATTACCATACGGCACATTGAGTGTGTCTCCCAGACTGTGCTGCTATTGACCTAACCTGCGTTGTACTCGGCCCAGTACAAGCTGATGACTGTAAATAGTAGTGTTAGCGGACGGCCCCATAGCTCTAGCTCTGTACAGGTCTCTACCGTAGATAGCAAGCATCGTTGAGTGTGATATGACATTATTGTACTGGGAATACCTATCAGGGTAGGGGGGAGGGGTAACGAATAAATGTGATAATATTAAGTATCTGTTTCCATTAGCATGCTCGTTAACAGCATGTGGCAAAAATATACATACAAAGACGCTGTCTTATCGCTTTTCCATGTAGCTGGTTCTTTATCAGTAGCGTTGTTAGGCCTGTTATTTGATTCAAAGTGGAGAGAGTTATGATTCCACAGTGCTATTCTGATGTCATGATGTATAAGATGTCATATGTTGAAGTTACTTAATGTACCAGACACAATACAGCCAGTAAACTATGAGTTGATGGTATGTTGACAAGAGGTAGCAGGAAACACTAGTTCATGATTGTTCAAAGTGAGTTGAAAAGTTTCCAGCTGTTTTTCATGCTACTGAGTTGTTTGGTTACCAAGCGACCTTGGCCAGCAACCTGGGTATTGTCGTTTTGTTTCTGTCAATAACCCTTAAAGGGCCACATAATGCTTTACCACACTATGTCCATGTGGCATCATGATTGCCATCTACTCACATGCCGACCCTTCAGGGTCAGCATTATGTGTGGCTGAATGCAGCACTGGCAGGATTCATTCCAGGGCTGCATTCAGGCATCATTAGGCACCATGAGGTATCGTGCCACAAAGCACTCTGTGACCCTAGAAGGCCTAACCAGGGTACCGCTACAGCTTGTATGTAGCGGCCTTTGTTCATACATACTTATGTACAGCTATTTATATCATGCGCTTTGCGCCTCCCATATCGCTGACTCAACGACACTTGAAACCCCACCTACAAGTCTATACCCACCAGAACCAATAAAGGCCCAGCTCTGCATTATGCATGATGTAGCCACGAGTCGTGTGTGCGGCCATGTGTGCCATCAGGGTACCAATAACACATGTCCTTCTGGTACCGATGTAGTTTGTCAAACAGACCGGACACACCTAACCAATCCCAGGTCTTGTCACATACTCCAACCACTTCTCTGTACCCTGAATGTTGTATCAGGTATGTCAAGCTGTAGTTAAAGGACAAACACATTGATGAACATGATGTTTATGTTCCTCAGCTTAGAATAATATGTATCCATTGTTTTATCCAAGAATATTTAAGCTACCACTTTTTACCAAATTAATAATTGTACAGTTGAATTGACAACATTGTAATGATTATACCTCTGAGTTGTTAAATTGATTTGTGAAATTAGGACATTATGTATGATATTGATTTTAAACAAGGACTTCTTCCTTAGCTGGATGATTCGTGCAACGTGATATGCGATGAAGGTTTCCGCTCAGACAAACCAATATATTGTAAAATCTCAGGTTATTTCAACGATATCTGGTAGCAATGTCAATCAATATTTAGTCACCAGGAATAGATACATGCTTATGCAAAGGCTCACTTTCTAAACTCTTACAAAAAACCCTCAAACATTCGCTCAAATAGAAGAAAACTGTGAGAAGCAATTGAGCATCTCACAGGTTCACCAAGGCCAGTACAAAGAAGATACCAAGGGTATGGGACGGCCTGAGGTAGTGGATGACTACTTTGATGATATTGGTTCAGTACACACAGTTCTGCGGCCCAGTACAAGGAGTATTGTATCATCGGCCGCTGACAAAGTTTTATCCGAGTGTCTTCATTTTGATTTGCCACAGTATCTCATGCGATAAAATATACCTGTATGCCACAATGTCTCATGCAAGGAGTCAATGAAATAAAACTTACATTTAAAGATTGTTGTCCCTCTGTTCTTTCACTGACTTAAATAGCAGTTTGGACGCGTTGTTATTGGAGTGTTCTCTGAAACGATGTGCGATATAGGTCAAGCCCATTGCTATGTATTCACCTATTTCTTTTTGGACAGGCCTGTTTTCTCTCACTAGTATTGGTGCAGTATCATGTGAGCATTGGAAATGAGACCATTCTTTTTGGAAAACACTCTAGGAATGTGTTCAGCTTAAGAGAAAGACAGTAAAATAAAGTTAGATATGGTAAAACAAATGGCCTAAGTGTAAGATCCGAGACCCATCCTATATCGATGCAAAACAAAAATGTTAAAGTTACCTACTTTGCAAAAACGATGTTTACATCCTAAACACAATATTATAAACACAACCTTGCCGCATATTTTGTCTACACAATATGTCCTAAACATGTTTAAGCCAATAATATGTTTAGTTCAGTGTTTAAAAACTTTAGGTGTTTAGGAAATCAAAGTGTTTATACATATATATGTATTCAGAAGAATTAAGTGTTTAGAGATTCAAGCCTTTAGCATGCTATTTTGTTAATCTGTCAAGTGTTTGAAGCTAAAAGTGGTGTCTCTAGATACATATATATATATCATTATGTCCAGATATTTATATCTAATCCACGTAGTGTCTTGAGACTAGTATGCATCACCATTTCACATAGGCCTCTATTTAACATAACACGGTCTTGAGTCAATGCAACAGACCTTCAAGGAAGATAATGCTATATCCATTCTTAGACTTCTCAAAAGAGGTGGCTATGTAGCAGATGTATCTCCTTTGTAAAATAATACTAATGTAGGATCCAACGCTCAAATCTTTCAATGCATACACTATTCTATTGCATACCATCACATCTAAGTTTATTCACCTTTTGCACAACAATAACGTTTGAGCGGTTGTAGAAACTACAGTCAACAACAGATCTGCCATCTGGTACATGTATAATGATCTAAACGTTACATGTTTACATCCTAAACACCTACCCTTCATACTGTTTAGATACTACATGCGTATTGTATTAGCTCAATAATGTGTTTATAGGTCTGGCTAGCAAAATTATACTATATTTGCCTCAAGTTCGAGATTTCTTGAAATATATTATATGGTGCAAATAAAAATTAGATTTGAAACATTTAGCAGGATGCCTCAAGGCTTCATGTTTATTTACTGTACGTTCTGTGAGCGGGCCTATATGCAGAAACCAGGCTGTTAGTGCGTGCCCATAAAGTATAAGGGCCGAGTCATTTATCATTAGCTGAGGTGCCTTGCTGGATTTTCTGAAAACGGCAATCTTATTCAGACCCCCACCCCCGCCAATTAGTCGAAAATTATCTAGACCCCCCCCCCAACTATATTAGGATTTTGAGAAATCCCCACCCCCCCCCAAAAAAAAAAATCATGTGTGCCTGTTGAATCATGCGTGTTCGTGGTATTTACATGAACCGTTTTTAACTTTGCTTTCCCCCCCCCCCCCAGTATGGAGGGTTTTCTAATCATGGCCCCTCACCAAGGGCCTATGACCCCCCCTACATCCACCAAGCCCTCCCAGGTGGCAATAAATGCCTCGGCCTGAAGACATAGGCCTACCTATGTGCAGGGAGGACCATGGTCGTTGTGCATCAGTCTAAGCCCACAAGGGGTCTAGTTACTGACACCCATAAAGGGCAGCATTGACCCATTACTAAAATGTGGCATAACCCAGTGAGCACAAAATTCAGTTCAACATTGAATCAACTTTGAATCAACTTTGAATCAACATTGACAACCATTCGTCAATGTTGATTCAATGTTCTGTGCCCACTGGGAAGGTGTGCATGTAGATGTACAGTAATGTGTGCGTGTAGTGTGTGCATGTAGTGGGTGCACCTAGATGTAGAGTAGTGTGTGCATGTAGTGTTTGCACCTAGATGTAAAGTAGTGTGTGCATGTAGTGTGTGTGTGTAGTGTGTGCACCTAGATGTACAGTAATGGGTGCTTGTAGTGTGTGCATGTAGTGTGTGTGTGTAGTGTGTGCACCTAGATGTACAGTAGTGTGTGCGTGTAGTGTGTGCACCTAGATGTAATGTGTGCGTGTAGTGTGTACGTGTAGTGTGTGCACCTAGATGTACAGTAATGTGTGCGTGTAGTGTGTGCGTGTAGTGTGTGTGTGTAGTGTGTGCACCTAGATGTACAGTAATGGGTGCTTGTAGTGTGTGCATGTAGTGTGTGTGTGTAGTGTGTGCACCTAGATGTACAGTAGTGTGTGCGTGTAGTGTGTGCACCTAGATGTAATGTGTGCGTGTAGTGTGTGCGTGTAGTGTGTGCACCTAGATGTACAGTAATGGGTGCTTGTAGTGTGTGCATGTAGTGTGTGTGTGTAGTGTGTGCACCTAGATGTACAGTAATGTGTGCGTGTAGTGTGTGTGTAGTGTGTGCACCTAGATGTACAGTAGTGTGTGTGTGGTGTGTGCACCTAGATGTACAGTAATGTGTGCGTGTAGTGTGTGCACCTAGATGGGCTGTAATGAGTGTGTGTAGTGTGTGCACCTAGATGTACAGTAATGTGTGCGTGTAGTGTGTGCATGTAGTGTGTGCACCTAGATGTGCTGTAATGTGTGCGTGTAGTGTGTGCACCTAGATGTACAGTTATGTGTGCGTGTAATGTTTGCATGTAGTGGGTGCACCTAGATGTACAGTAATGTGTGCGTGTAATGTGTGTGTGTAGTGTGTGCACCTAGATGTGCTGTAATGTGTGCGTGTAGTGTGTGCACCTAGATGTGCTGTAGTGTGTGCGTGTAGTGTGTGCATGTAGTGTGTGCACCTAGATGTACAATAATGTGTGCGTGTAGTGTGTGCACCTAGATGTGCTGTAATGTGTGGGTGTAGTGTGTGCACCTAGATGTACAGTAATGTGTGCGTGTAGTGTGTGCACCTAGATGTGCTGTAATGTGTGCATGTAGTGTGTGCACCTAGAAGTACAGTAATGTGTGCGTGTAGTGTGTGCACCTAGATGTACAGTAATGTGTGCGTGTAGTGTGTGCATGTAGTGTGTGCACCTAGATGTACAGTGATGTGTGCATGTAGTGTGTGCACCTAGATGTACAGTAGTGTGTGTGTGTAGTGTGTGCATGTAGTGTGTGCACCTAGATGTGCTGTAATGTGTGCGTGTAGTGTGTGCATGTAGTGTGTGCACCTAGATGTACAGTAGTGTGTGTGTGGTGTGTGCACCTAGATGTACAGTAATGTGTGCGTGTAGTGTGTGCACCTAGATGTACAGTAGTGTGTGCTTGTAGTGTGTGCACCTAGATGTACAGTAGTGTGTGCGTGTAGTGTGTGCACCTAGATGTACAGTAGTGTGTGCGTGTAGTGTGTGCACCTAGATGTACAGTAATGTGTGCGTGTAGTGTGTGCACCTAGATGTACAGTAATGTGTGCGTGTAGTGTGTGCACCTAGATGTGCTGTAGTGTGTGCGTGTAGTGTGTGCACCTAGATGTACAGTAATGTGTGGGTGTAGTGTGTGCATATAGTGTGTGCACCTAGATGTACAGTGATGTGTGCATGTAGTGTGTGCACCTAGATGTACAGTAGTGTGTGTGTGTAGTGTGTGCACCTAGATGTACAGTAATGTGTGCGTGTAGTGTGTGCATGTAGTGTGTGCACCTAGATGTGCTGTAATGTGTGCGTGTAGTGTGTGCACCTAGATGTGCTGTAAGGTGTGTGTGTAGTGTGTGCACCTAGATGTACAGTAATGTGTGCGGGTAGTGTGTGCATGTAGTGTGTGCACCTAGATGTGCTGTAATGTGTGCGGGTAGTGTGTGCATGTAGTGTGTGCACCTAGATGTGCTGTAATGTGTGGGTGTAGTGTGTGCACCTAGATGTACAGTAATGTGTGCGTGTAGTGTTTGCATATAGTGGGTGCATCTAGATGTACAGTAATGTGTGCATGTAATGTGTGTGTGTAGTGTGTGCACCTAGATGTGCTGTAATGTGTGCGTGTAGTGTGTGCACCTAGATGTGCTGTAGTGTGTGCGTGTAGTGTGTGCATGTAGTGTGTGCACCTAGATGTACAATAATGTGTGCGTGTAGTGTGTGCACCTAGATGTGCTGTAATGTGTGGGTGTAGTGTGTGCACCTAGATGTACAGTAATGTGTACGTGTAGTGTGTGCACCTAGATGTGCTGTAATGTGTGCATGAAGTGTGTGCACCTAGAAGTACAGTAATGTGTGCGTGTAGTGTGTGCACCTAGATGTACAGTAATGTGTGCGTGTAGTGTGTGCATGTAGTGTGTGCACCTAGATGTACAGTGATGTGTGCATGTAGTGTGTGCACCTAGATGTACAGTAGTGTGTGTGTGTAGTGTGTGCACCTAGATGTACAGTAATGTGTGCGTGTAGTGTGTGCATGTAGTGTGTGCACCTAGATGTGCTGTAATGTGTGCGTGTAGTGTGTGCATGTAGTGTGTGCACCTAGATGTACAGTAGTGTGTGTGTTGTGTGTGCACCTAGATGTACAGTAATGTGTGCGTGTAGTGTGTGCACCTAGATGTGCTGTAAGGTGTGTGTGTAGTGTGTGCACCTAGATGTACAGTAATGTGTGCGTGTAGTGTGTGCATGTAGTGTGTGCACCTAGATGTGCTGTAGTGTGTGCGTGTAGTGTGTGCACCTAGATGTACAGTAATGTGTGCGTGTAATGTTTGCATGTAGTGGGTGCACCTAGATGTACAGTAATGTGTGCGTGTAATGTGTGTGTGTAGTGTGTGCACCTAGATGTGCTGTAATGTGTGCGTGTAGTGTGTGCACCTAGATGTGCTGTAGTGTGTGCGTGTAGTGTGTGCATGTAGTGTGTGCACCTAGATGTACAGTGATGTGTGCATGTAGTGTGTGCACCTAGATGTACAGTAGTGTGTGCGTGTAGTGTGTGCATGTAGTGTGTGCACCTAGATGTACAGTAATGTGTGCGTGTAATGTTTGCATGTAGTGGGTGCACCTAGATGTACAGTAATGTGTGCGTGTATTGTGTGTGTGTAGTGTGTGCACCTAGATGTGCTGTAATGTGTGTGTGTAGTGTGTGCACCTAGATGTGCTGTAGTGTGTGCGTGTAGTGTGTGCATGTAGTGTGTGCACCTAGATGTACAATAATGTGTGCGTGTAGTGTGTGCACCTAGATGTGCTGTAATGTGTGCATGAAGTGTGTGCACCTAGAAGTACAGTAATGTGTGCGTGTAGTGTGTGCATGTAGTGTGTGCACCTAGATGTACAGTGATGTGTGCGTGTAGTGTGTGCACCTAGATGTACAGTAATGTGTGCGTGTAGTGTGTGCACCTAGATGTGCTGTAATGTGTGCATGAAGTGTGTGCACCTAGAAGTACAGTAATGTGTGCGTGTAGTGTGTGCATGTAGTGTGTGCACCTAGATGTACAGTGATGTGTGCGTGTAGTGTGTGCACCTAGATGTACAGTAATGTGTGCGTGTAGTGTGTGCACCTAGATGTACAGTAATGTGTGCGTGTAGTGTGTGCACCTAGATGTACAGTAGTGTGTGCGTGTAGTGTGTGCACCTAGATGTACAGTTATGTGTGCATGTAGTGTGTGCACCTAGATGTGCTGTAATGTGTGCGTGTAGTGTGTGCGTGTAGTGTGTGCACCTAGATGTGCTGTAATGTGTGCGTGTAGTGTGTGCGTGTAGTGTGTGCACCTAGATGTACAGTAGTGTGTGTTTAGTGTGTGTGTGTAGTGTGTGCACCTAGATGTGCTGTAATGTGTGCGTGTAGTGTGTGCACCTAGATGTGCTGTAGTGTGTGCGTGTAGTGTGTGCACCTAGATGTACAGTAGTGTGTGTGTAGTGTGTGTGTGTAGTGTGTGCACCTAGATGTAATGTGTGTGTGTAGTGTGTTCGCGTAGATGTGCTGCAATGTCTGTGTTTACCTGCGCTGTAACATCTGATGCAGCTCTCAGTATAGGCTCAGGGAGTGTCTAATTACTGACAGCATGAACCCATTACCACAAAGTGCTATAACGTCTTCGTTTACCTGCGCTGTAATGCTGGTGCAGCTACGTCTGCTCAAGTTACTGGCATGGGTCAGCCACAGGGCAGCATTGACCACCATGGGTGTACCAAGTATGTAGTGTCTGCATATATCAAGGCTGTAACGTCCAGTGTAGATTTCAGTTATTCTATATCACAGTAATTGCTGTCACATCTGGTAAAGATTTTGTTGTTAAATATCACAGTAATTGCTGTAATGTCTGGAGTTGATGTCTGTTATTCTACACCTCAGTAATGTGTGCCTTCACCTCTGTGTAATGTCTGGTGTGGGTGGCAGTTATTCTGTACCACAGTAATGGCTGCCTTTACTTGTGAGTCAATAACACGTCTGGTTAGTTCTGCTGCAATATGACTCCAATGAGCAATAAACCACCCTGGTCCATTAGTAACTCAAACTCAAACCTTACATAGCAACGCTTAACAATAGAGGAAAGTCTGCAACAACCCACACCAGACGTGTGTGAGAAGTGAAGGAGACATGACGTCCCTCCTACCCCTGTTGTGGCTGCTCCTCTGGATGTCTTCTGCAGAAGCTGGTGAGTAGAACTATTCTGACGCACCCTGGTATTATATATATTCATGAATTACTAAAAGATAAATTCAGAGGCAACTCTTAGCAGAGGAGAAAAAAAATCTGTCCTGTTATAATAAAAAATGACTGGTTTTGGTGGGGAGGGGGTAGACTGGTGGCAGGTTGGAAACAAAACTCTCTACAGAGATGAAAAGCCATCTTCTATGTATAAAGAATGGGTTTTATGTCTAACTTTCTACTTTTGGAGTAAAAATCTGAGTCTTGGATAAAGGTCTGACCTTTTGTAACATGTGTATACAGCTGATAATTGGCATGAATTGTACACAACTTTATCAGGCCTACACTACCATGGTAGAAACCTTGTTGAATAAGATAGTATGCCCATATACAGCAGGGAGTGCACTAACAGATTTCTGTTAGGGTGCCCTATGCCAGCTTCTAAATATAATGAGTATTACAAACTAAACAGACTTTCCTTTCTTTTAAAAAAAAAGAAAAAAAAGTGAAACAATATGGTTGGAAACATTTTTGTGCCATGGTACATGATGCTGTGTGAATATGTGTGAATATGTGTGGGTATGTGCCACTTCTTGTCCTCTGGGGTATGGTGTCATATTGTGCCAATTAGTTCCATAGGACAACAGTCACACAAAGTGCACGTTCCAGAAACTAAGTCAAACTAATTTGCTGGGTAGAGTCTCACTACCTTACTCCACTCACCCTTACTTCATCATTTCCTTACTCCTTTGCTACCCTACTTCCTCACTTACTTACTCCTGTACTCCTTTTTCCCTCACTTCTCTATTCTCTCAATCCCCTTAGTACTCCCTACATCCTTCACATCCCTAATAGGTCACTCTCCTACTCCTTCACTGTCCTAGGCCCTTGCTACCTTACTCCCCTACTGTTTACCCCCTTACTGCTTACTCCCTCACTCTCCTACTCCCTCACTAAGTCCTTAGTATGTGACCAATAGTTGTACATAGGGAAGTTTGGGATGTATCAACACCAGAGGGGGTGACTACCACACCTCACTAATACCGGCTCTCCTCACTAGGGGGAGACTGACTACTTCTCATTCGGTGGTTTGAACTTGTCATGTATGCACACCTACACTCCCCTACTCACTACATCAGTTAATCCTCAACCCCCTACTCCCTCACTCCCCTACTCCCTCACTCCCCTACTCCCTAAATCCCCTACTCCCTCAAGCCCTCACTCCCCTACTCCTTCAATCCCCTAATTGCTCACTCCCCTACTCCCTCAAGCCCTCACTCCACTACTTCTTCAATCCCCTACTCTCTCACTCCCCTACTCCCTAAATCCCCTACTCCTTCAAGCCCTCACTCCCCTACTCCTTCAATCCCTCTACTCTCTCACTCCCCTACCCCCTCACTCTCTTCCTCTCTGACTCCCCTTCTTCCTCACTCCTCTTCTTTCTTAGTCCCCTATCCCAGTGGGCACAAACTTCAGTGCAACGTTGAATCAATGTTAAATCAACATTGAATCAACATTGACAACCATCTGTCAATGTTGATTCAATGTTCTGTGCCCACTGGGTATGCCCTCCCTCCCTCACTTCCCTACTCTCCCATTTCTAAACTCCCTCACTTCCCTACTCCCTCACCTCCCTGAAGCTCTATTCCCTCACTCCCCTACTCCCTCACTCCCCTGCTACATTAATCTACTACTCTCTCACTCTCTTACTTCTCTACTTCCTAACTACTTTACTCCCTGACTCCCCTATTCCCTCACTCCCCTACACCCTCACTTCCTCACTACCCTACTCCCTTACTCCCCTACTCTCTCACTCTCCTACACCCTATTCCCTTACTCCCCTATTCCCTTACTCCCCTACTCCCTTACTCCCCTACTCCCTCACTACCCTACTCCCTCACTACCCTACTCCCTTACTTCCCGACTCCCTTACTCCCATACTCCCTCACTCCCCTATTCCTTCACTCCCCTATTCCCTCACTCCCTCATTCCCCTACTCCCTCACTCCCCTATTCCCTCACTTTCCTACACCCTCACTCCCTCATTCCCCTACTCCCCTACTCCCCTACTCCCTTACTTCCCTACTCGCTCACTACCCTACTCCCTCACTCCCTAACTGCAGCTTAATATATTTGTTTGATACATGCTATTACTTAATATTATCCAGACCCATGTACCAGTAGCCCCTGTGGTGGTGCAGAAACATGTCATGCCATGCCAGACGCAACCTACCTCTGCTGTAAGTATAGTCTATGTAATTACTAGCATAAATCTAGATACTCACAAATGTAAATGGGACACTTTTGTAGATATTATGATATCCCTAGTTGTGGCTGCAGATGGGTCAAAAGCGCCTGGCGACCTGGGCCGTTTTGGAGGCGCCTTTCGACCTAGTACAATAATAAAAGTGACCTGGGGACTTTTGGACAAAATTAACAATACTTAGGGGGTCCAAAAAACAACTTTGTGACCTGGACCCCTTAATTTCCGCGACTTTCCGACCTTATGGGGGGACCCCTCTGCACCCCCCTAGTTAAGGAGATAGACATGCCCGCACAGGAGTTTACAACTGTACTAAAAGCAGGCTAGAAGCCTATGTTCTGGACAGGGTTAATACAAAATTAGAAGCAAAGCAGAATTAGATTAGACATATTTCAATGAGATGAGCAGGCATGGTGGCATGAGTGGACCAAAGTGATACACGGATAAAGGTCACAACTGCGGTTCCAGACTGACGGTTATTTCATCAGGCTATGCCAAGTGAAATGACCCTAATTATAAACATTATTTGTCCAAATGCCACATAATTAATCTTAAAAAGCTATTGATTAGTCTATATTGATTTACTTACTTCTTTTCCTTTACCACTCTTTCACTCTCTATCATCAGTGTCGGCAGAGTGTCGTCATACAAAGAATGGTAAGGACTACAAAGGTACCCTCTCTACGACGTATACGGGTAAGACATGTCAGCGCTGGGACAGTAAGACTCCACATGTCCCTGAAGACTCCATAGTTCTGAGTAACTTCCCGGGTGAGGCGTCTTTGGCTGACACCAATAATTACTGCCGTAACCCGCATGGTTCTACAGGAGTGTGGTGCTTCACGACCGATGTAGCAGCACGCTGGGAACATTGTGTTGTGCCTGTATGTAATGGTAAGTGTGTACTGTGTGTCTTTTTGTCAATTTATATCATCCATGGAAAAAATAAGTGAGCAACTTGACAATCATTTTAAACAACTAACGGCATGAATTATTATTGGTATTGGACAGGTATAATTGAAAATCTCAAAATGCTTCCACATGTTACTTTACAGTATGTAGATTAACATATTTAAGATATTTCTTAATGTTATTCAGATCCTTGTATGAGTAGCCCCTGCCATGGTGTGGAAACATGTCATGCCACGTCAGGCACAACCTACAACTGCTGTAAGTATAGTATAGGCCTAGGTAGGAGGTAAGCTGGTTGTGATGGGAAACACTGATAGGAGCTGATAGGATGGGTTGTCCACGGATATAGAAGTTATCTATCCATGGTTTTTACCAACAACATTTTAAATGCCTGGCTCACTAGGAATTAGTGTCCGCCTGTATTATTGATTTGTAATTGTGATCTGGTAATATCCCATCTTTAAGATCAGACCCGTGAATAAATGTGGAACTCTTTTGCAGTTATGAAAATGAGATTTTCCTTGTTACACCCACATCCATATATGGTACCCTTTTGTAGATATTTAGCAGATATGGAAGTGTGAGAGTGCATGACAATGATTAAATCAACATTTTTTAATGTAATAGTTTTTCAGATAATTCTATTTCTATTAGCATAACAGTTTTATAATAATGTTCACATAGTTCTGCTCTTCCTGCTCCCTTCTACCCCAGTGTCAGACCATTGCACCCACTTGGACAAAGCAGAGGACTACGTGGGTACCAAGGCTCTTGGACTGGACGGTCGGGCGTGCGTCCGCTGGGACTTACAGTCATACAGTCGGGTTGCCATAGGTATGTAGCAGAATGTGTAGGAAACTGACTAGTATTCTTGATATGGTAGAAATAGGATGCATGAAAGATTTTTATATATACAGTATATTCTTTGCATATTGTAATAAGATTTTTTGTGAAAGCCCATTGAAAATATTTGAGTTGTCACTGCTACCTAGATAGTAAGTAATACAGGGCCAATGATGAAGCAATTGCAACATACAGCTAGTGTTTGAAACCTCCTTGTGTCAAACGGCTGGCAGAGCCATATAAGCCTGGTCCACTTGCGACTTCATGCTTGTATAAGCCTGGGCTTATAGGCTACATTGGGAAATTACTAAATATTCTTGATAGTTAATGGTAAACAGTGGCTAATGGATATGACTCCTCACATCTCCTGGCCGGTGTCTGACAGTTAACTGCCAGGGCTGGACACCTTCTGGCCAGTAGTTGACAGCCAAAGCCAGTGTTTGACACCTCCTGCCCTGGGTAAGACCCTATCTGTCCCTTCTTTCTCATAATTACCAAGCAAATTCATGTATGATAGTATTATACAAAAAAAGTACTTTGCAGGTCTGCTGCACTTCACTGGTGAAACACTCAGTCAGGCAGCAAACTACTGCCGCAACACCGACAAGTCAGCCAACCTGTGGTGCTACGTCGATAATGTCATCAATGGAGATTTTCAGTGGTGCACCCCACCCCCAAAATGTGATGGTACAGTATCAATCTAAATTGTATACCTTTAGATCTTCACAGAACATTCCAATTAATATTCAGAATTTATACCTCTTATGATGACAGTAATAATCGAAATGGCAGTAAGGATTCTGGACATTGCTTAATCAATTGCTGTGTCCACTGTTTGTGTTCCATGTTTGTATGTATATACTCTGATGGAAGAGTCCTTGGCCAAGAAAATAGAAGTACTAACCATTTCATGTAATGTGAAGTATTGGCTGCTTATGCTGTGATTATCGATGCTAGAATTAAGGTTATTGGCCAAACTACATGCCTAGACATCAATTTTGTATGTGATTAAACTATCAGGATAGCATGTCGCTATGGTGGAACATTTGTCATCATGATGCACCAATGCATCCTCCGGCAAGTTACTCATGGGGGCTGTATTGATGCATCATGCTGACCCTTTTTCATCAGGCCAATACTATCGGCCTATATTCATATTACCATATTTGATGTAATAAGTACCCTTATAGATGCTTATAGAGTTATTTTTATGGCAGTTCTGTACTTAGTATTATGAAAACTCACAGTTCACAAGGCAACGAATATCGATATTGATATACCATATATAGTATTGATATACCATCTGCAATATGCTACATTTTAGCTGTATGCTGCTAATAGGACCTGGCCCCACTGTCATACAGGGTAGATGAACAAAATATCAAATCAAATTAGCTCCTGCCTGAAATTTTGGATCTCAAATTGTAGATGAATTGAGCTCCACGTCCTCGGCTGTAACCTCAACTGCAACAACCTCAACTGCAACAACCTCAACTGCAGTAGCCTCAACTGTAGCAACCTCAACTGCAACAACCCCAACTGCAACAACCCCAACTGCAACAACCTCAAGTACAACCTTCATAAAGGTACAAGATGGCGTCGCTGTGGATCCAAACCTTCATCCCTCATCAAAGCAGGTTGTGAGGTCAACATTGCAATGTGCTCGAATGTAAGTAATTCTCATTTTATAATTATTTTCAGAGGTGTCTTTGACGGTTGAATTCAATGAAGCTTGAATGCAGCTCAGGAGATGTCTTGTCCAGTCTCTTTGTCTAATCCTTTAATAGTTCTGGAGAAAGTAGAGAGTTCTCTCCTGGACAGTCTTGAAGGAGGGCCAGCCTCAGACCTCAGCCAAACTATATTGTCTGCCTGTGTCGTTTTTGGTCTACTGACTGCAAGCCCCCCCCCCCCCCACCTCGCCCCTATACATGTCTACCTCCTCCCCCCCCTCCTCCGACACCCACCAGGGCCACACTGGACAGTACCCTTATAACAATCACTCTACAGTACAGAATGCCAATCAAAACAAGCAATCAGTGCTGGTACTTGTAAGACAAGGTGAAGCAGCAGAGCATACTACCAGCTATGATTGCTTGTCAAGTTAACACCGCTCATCCAGAACATTTCTCAATGGCTCTAAGTGCTAGTAGCAGGCAATATATATATTATATTGAATTGGCCTTCATGGTTTTGAACTTGTAGATTTGAGGTCTCAGTGGTCCCTTATACATAATTATAAAATGAACCGTTTATACTGACTGTTTTTCCAGGTGCAAGCAGGATTCCCAATGTGTGCACTTCATCATGAGTCAAGATGGAGGGAATTACCTTTGCGATACCTACACTTCCCTGAAGAGACCTCTAACTGCAACTCCACCAACTGACAACTACCAGAAAATCACTGTCTAAGTCATGGCTTTTAATTTGACATGATATGTCTCAAAACCAATTATGAACAGATTTATCATAATAGAGACCAATATAGACATACTGATATATACTTTGGTCGATATATTAGACTGATCATAGAAATCATCAATCATTGGATATAAAAGGATAATACCACATTGACATTTATAGACCTTTTTAAAGATGGGTAAGGAGCTAATTTGGGGTCGATTTTTATTCTTCATTTAGAATACTTTGTTGTGTTCATAGTGTCCATATAAATATGTGTGTAGCTTTTAAAATCATTCTGATCCTTATAAACCCATGAAATATTGAGTAAACCATGATTAGAATAGGTCAGGGGACCCAAAAAAATTTCAATGTTTGTTACAATGGTTCAACTTCCTCATGTTGACCCGTGTGCGTCTCTCTCGGCTGCAGAAACCAAATGGCTGATCTCCTACCACCCTTCCCCCACCACAGCTTCTAGTTCCCTGTGTCTTCACCAGGGGGGGGGGGAGGTGGCTACTTTTAGTTGCGCATTTATCCTTGCACAAAGTGCCATCCTTTATGCCGCACGTCACTATTACAGAGAGGGGTCCCCTGACCTGTTTTCCTTCATACTTTATGCATTAAATGTAATCAGAATGATTTAAAAAGCTACATACATATCTATATAAACATGATGAACACAGATACGTTGTGTATTTGAACAATAAAAATCGACCCCAAATTAGCTCCTAACCCATCTTTAAAACCCAAAGGACACAACTTACCAACAAGATGCCGTGTTGATTTAAGATAGTATTAGTCACTAGGATGGACTAATGCAGTGCCGTAGCTTGACTCTCCTTGACAAATATATCCACCCCCTGTGGCTTGTTGCTGTATTGTTAAACTTTTAATATGTAAACTCTGTGTAAAATCCCACCAAACTGTTCTTTACAAGCTGTACACTATATCTGACCTAATAACTTTATCCTGAGGATCAATAAATGTTGTCAAGCATCAATGGTGTGCTTTAGTGGTCTTTATCTCTAAAACTAGGAGAACAATATGTAACAATAATTTAATAATGTTAGTTTGTTGGCATTATGTGAGCCAGGGATGGAGTAGGGTGCTGAGTATGTAGGGAGTGAAGTAGTAGGGGATTGAGAGAGTAGGGAGGTGAGGAAGTAGGGGAGTGAGGGATTGAGGGAAAAGGGAGTTAAGTAGTTGGGTATTGGGAGAGTAGGGGAATGAAGGGGGAGGAGTGAGGAGTTGGGGAGGGAGGGTGTAAGGGATTGAGGGGGAAGGGAGTAAAGTAGTTGGGTATTGGGAGAGTAGGGGAATGAGGGGGGGGAGTAAAGTAGTAGGGTATTAGGAGAGTAGGGGAATGAGGGGAAAGGAGTGAGGAGTTGGGGAGGGATGGGGTAAGGGAGTGAGGGAGTAGCGAGTAAAGTAGTAGGGTATCGGAAGAGTGAGAGGAGAGGAGTTAGGGGGCAGATTAGGGAGGGAGTAGGGGACTGAGGCAGTAGTTGGGTGAGTACCTGGGGAATGAGTAACGCAAAGAGCAATGGTAGATCTGGAAGGAGAGGCAGGCAGGTAGGTAGGGATGCAGGCAGGTAGGGAGGCAGACAGGGTAGCAGACAGGAGAGCAGCCAAAGAGACAGGGAGGGAGGCGGGCAGACAGGCAGACAGGCAGACAGGCAGGCAGACAGGGAGGCATAGAGGCAGGCAGACATGCAGGCAGGCAGACAGGCAGACAGGCAGACAGGGAGGCAGACAGGCAGGCAGACATGCAAGCAGACAGGGAGGCTGGGAGGTAGATAGGCAGGGGGGCAGACAGGTAGACAAGCAGACAGGCAGACAAGGAAATAGGCAGGGAGGCAGGCAGGCAGGCAAGGAGGCAAGCAGGCAGGGAGGCAGGCAGACAAACAGGCAGACAAACAGGCAGACAGGGATACAGACAGGGGACCAGACAAAGAGAAAGACCATGAGACAGACAGACAAGGACGCTAAAAAGACAGGCAAGCAGACAAGCAAACAGACAAGTAGGTAAGTAGACAGGGAGGCAGACAGACAGGGAGGCAGGCAGACAGGGATACAGACAGGGGACCAGCCAAAGAGACAGACTGGGAGACAGGCAGACAGGGAGGCTGACAAGCAGATAAGCAGACAAGCAGACAGACAGGCAAACAGACAGGGAGGGAGGTAGACAGGGAGGCAGACAGACAGAGAGGTAGGCAGGCAGGCAGGGAAACAGGCAGGTAGACAGACACTTCCCGAAGTCTCTGTGACCATGGTTATCCATTGAGCTCAGCTTCTAAAGTGGAGGAGTCCACCATTTTCTCTGCAGTGACATAATCATGTTCGCGCATAATTAGTAAGTTGTACAAGTTTCAGACAATAAGATTCTCTTTCTCCTAATATAATATGATAATTTGAAAGTCGAGAACTCTGCGGCTCTTAGAGATGTTCACTGTGCTTGTTGACAGTGGATTCACAGTTCTTGATGCAGGCTAAATACACACTGACGACAGCAGTAGACTCAAATACGGGACTATACCACTGTCACTCAGGCCAGATCACATCATTTGGTATTCTTGCACACCCCTCAAATACTTCACTGGCCAATTGCATACATCACAAAATGTAGTCCCAACTTTTATGATTAAAATTGTAGGGGCTGGGATTAGTGTTATAACATCATGATGGGTTCAGTTGGGCGTTGTGTTGCGAGCTCGGTCAGAACCCTTCAGTCAGGCGGCAGGTGGCAGAACCTGCTCCGGGCCTGGGGTACGGATAGAGGTCACTATAGGCTTCCAGTCTGGGTGTGTGCACACAGGCAGGATGTCTGTATATATAGCCAGCGCCCGATGGAATTCGTCGGTTAGTACGGATACTTGAATCCTACTTTAAGGCCTACTGACCCACTCCAAACTCTACAGCGAGTTCGTCCATTTAGCTTTTACCTGTTGAGGTTCTGTCCAATAAAAGAACCTTCTTTGCAACTTTACACTTTACTTGTGTCAACCTTGTTCTTTCCTTAGTAACTTATAACCAATATTAAGATACAAGAATGTTCCACAATAATACCTGCTGGACATAATCTTTTGACTGAACTGAGCTACAATTTTTGAAACAGTACAGTGAGAGAGTTTGTATTTCAAACTAATGTTTACAAAATGCGCCGCTGTCATTATCATCAAAAGCATATCTGATAGATTATGGGCCTAAATATCAAGGTAGAATTATAAATTAACTGGGAATATTGTAAGAATGATCCATGACAGCAAATATGTCTGCAAGGGCAGAACTATAGTTCCGGCATTGAATGTGAGTGTTGTATTTCCTGCATTAGGAGTCGCCAATCCGTGAGTTTGCGTTAATTATAGCGTAGTCAGTCACCGCGTGGCAGCACTTGGCTGGGACCTCTAGAGGCGCTCGGCCCAGCTAGTGGGGAACCTGCTGTAGGTCTCTCTGTCTCCCCCTCCCGTGTAGCCTATGTGTGTGAGTCCGCCATCTTTTACTGCATCTAAAGGGAACTGAAATAACATATCTATCAACAAATGGTGATCCAATACAACGGAATCCCACAGTAAATAGCCTTATAATCACCCTAATCTAATATCATAGAATATTACATTCAAATGATTGAGATATTAGACCCTAAACTTCTGAAGTGGACACCGCCGAGAGAATATGTTTGGAGAGTGATGTGCGGTAGCTCACTGGGTTGATAGGGACGCATCTCCATGACAACATCGCTAGGGGGCTATCTGGGGCGAAGGGACGCCCACCGTGTTAAGTTCCCGCGCTCGGTCCCTCCCTGAAGATGCTGTGTGTGTGTGTGTGTGTGTGTGTGTGTTGTGGGGGGGGGGGGGCTATTTAGGACCAGAGTAGGCCTATGGCCTATGTATGCACATTGGGGATGTGTGTGTGTGTGGGGGGGGGGGATCGGGGGAGGTTGTGTTGAAAACAATCACGAGATAGCTCTTTAAACAGTCTGGGGGTAGGCCTAGCCTATAATAAAATTATCCATCTAATCTACCCCTTATTATAGGGGCACGTGGCACTGGTAGGTTGAGTAGGCCTTATGTGGAAGAATGGCATAGCCTACATCGTTTTTTAGTTAGGTCTGCATTAGGCCTACAGGGGGGCGTTCAATGCAGGGTAACCAAGGGTGGAACGTAGGCTTAAATAAGGGTTCCTGTAAATATTTTTTCTAGAATAACTTTGTCTCAAAATTCCAGTCGCCGAAGGCGCTGGTTAGCATAAAAGCTTGTGCGTTACTATAGTCCACAAAGGCCATTCATCTCGCCACCCCCATCTAGTAGGGCATAATAATGGATAAGCATATTTGACTGGGCCCTTGGACAATGGCTATAGGCCCCAATTGATCAGAATGCCCTTATGTTAGCACCCCTTATGTTAGCACAAGGGTCTGTATTGACCAAAAGGAATGCATCACCATAGGCTGTATGTACCCAGTATACAGAGTAGGGGATTCGCATTCTGCCACAGAAGCAGCCAGGATTATAACAATTGACTGCACATTAATCTATAAAACCATATGGGGCTTAATGACAACAATTGTATGGTAAGCTCTGTAGCAACATCCCATCCCATTATCAATGCGGACTAACACAGTCTGCAACAACCCACACCAGACGTGTGTGAGAAGTGAAGGAGACATGACGTCCCTCCTACTCCTGTTGTGGCTGCTCCTCTGGACATCTTCTGCAGAGGCTGGTGAGTAGAACTATTCTGACTCATACTGGTATTATATTCCTGAATCATGAAAATATAAGTGGCTCTTCTGAGGCAGAAAAGACAATTTGTTAAATCAAACATGGGTGATTCGTGGAGGAGAAGGGGGAGAGAAATTGGTTGACATAGATGACAAGGAGGAAATCAAACTCTCCCCTCTCTACTGTTTACAGAGATGAAACAAATGAGTGTATACATAGAATGAGTCTTATGTCAAATCCTCATTTTGGGGGGTAAAAATGTCATTTTACTCTCGGATTTTCAAAGTGAAACCACAGATTTGATATGTATTCTCCCCACTACCCTATTCCTTTATCCTTCACACCTCTATGTTGTCACTCCATTAATCCTTCACTCCCTTACTCCCTCCCTCTCCTGCTCTCTCACTCCCTCACTCCCCTACTCACTCCATTACTTCCTCTATGCCCCTCTCCTTCACTCCCCTACCCCCTCCCTTTTCTACTCCCTCACTCCTTCACTCCCCTACTCACTCACTCCCCTACACAGCCAAAATTAAGCATCTCATTTCAAGAAGATAAGATTATTAAACTCGACTGGCGGACAAACCACTTAATTAAAACAAGCGGTTTGTCCACCAGTCGAGTCCCCTACTCCCTCACTCCCCCAATTCCTCACTCCCCTATTCCCTCATTCCCCTACTCCCTCATTCCCAACCCCACACCTCCTCACTCCCCTACTCCCTCACTCCTTTGCCCTTTCCCTCAATCCCCTGCTCCTCTAGGACCTTACTACCTCTACCCCTGGACTCACTCGGTCAGTTAATCTTTGACTACCTCACTCCCTACCTCCTAACTCTCCTACTCCATCCCTCACACCCCTACTCCCTCACTCCCTATTTGCTAACTCTCTCACTTCCTACTACACTACCCTTTCAATCCTCTACTCCCTCAAACCCCTACTAGCTCACTGCCATACTCCCTCAGTCCCGTACTACCTCCTTCCCTACTCCTAACTTCCTCACTCGCCTACTCCCTCAACATCCTTTTTTCTCACTCCTTCAACCCCCTACACCCTCTTCCCCTAATCCCTAACTCCTCACTTCCCCATTTTCTACTCCTTCACTCCCCTACTTCTTCAATGCCCTTCTCCCTCACTCCCCTCCTCCCTCACTCCCTACTTTCTCACTCCTCTACTCCTCCCTCCCTCACTCACCTATTTCCTCATTCCGCTACTTACTCAAGCCCTCACTTCCCTACTCTCAATGCCTTACTCTGTTAGTCCCCATACTCCCTCACTCCCCTACTCCCTCACTCCCCTTCTCCATCCCTCCTCTACTCCTTCATTTCCCTGCTGCCTCACTCCCCTGCTTCATCACTCCCCTATTCCCTCACTACTCTCTCACTCCCTCACCTCCTACTCCCTCACAACCCTCCTCCTTCAACTCTCTACTCCCTCAAGCCCCTACTAGCGCACTGCCATACTCCCTCACTCCCCTACTCCTCACTCCCTCACTCCCCTACTCCTCACTCCCTCACAACCCTACTCCTCACTCCCTCACAACCCTACTCCTCACTCCCTCACTCCCCTTACCTCACTCCCTCACTCCCCTACTCCTCACTCCCTCACTCCCCTACTCCTCACTCCCTCACTCCCCTACTCCTCACTCCCTCACTCCCCTACTCCTCACTCCCTCAATCTTCTTCTCCCTCAACACCTTACACCCTCTTCTCCTCCTTCCTCACTCCCCTACTCCCTCACTTCCCTTCTCTCTCTCCCCTCTATCCTCACTCCCCTACTCCCTCAAGGCCTTCTCTCTCTCCCCTACTCTCACTCCCCTCAATTGGTACTACCCTACTGTCGCACTCCCCAACTGCAGATTAACATATTTAATAAAGCTATCCCCTAACATTATTCAGACCCATGTACCAGTAGCCCCTGTGGTGGTGCAGAAACATGTCATGCCACGTCAGACACAACCTACCTCTGCTGTAAGTATAGTCTATGTAATTACTAGCTTAAGTCTACTCACCAACAGAAATGGGACACTTTTGTGATAATATGATATCCCTTGTGAAAGTGATGAGCATGACTGTGAAGGAGTATACAACAGTACAAAATGAAAATAAAGACGAGATGTCCATGTTCTGGACAGTGTAAATAAACAATCATAAGCAAATCATAATTAACTCTTTTTCAATGATATGAGCATTCATGGCTGGACCCCCAACATTATATTAGTCTATATTGATCGATTGCTTACATAGCTCTTTTATCATTATTCCATTCATTATCAACAGTGTCAGCAACCTGTCGTTATACGGAGAATGGGTTGGACTATAAAGGTACCCTCTCTACGACGTATAGCGGTAAGACATGTCAGCGCTGGGACACTGAGACTCCACATCTCCACAGTGTCTCTGGAGACATAATTCCAAGTAACTTCCCGGGTGAGACATCGCTGACTGACATCAACAATTACTGCCGGAACCCAGACAAAGAACCAGCGGTGTGGTGTTACACAACTGATGTAGACGTACGCTGGGAACAATGTGTTGTACCTGTATGTAATGGTAAGTGTAAACATTGGCCGCGCCAAATAAAAGTTGGTTTTTGAAGGATGTGCACAAGCAAAATTTTTGTTTCATTTTTTTAGAATTTCTTTTGGCCAATGGATTCCAATGGATTCTGTCCATGGTAAAAAGGAGTGAGCACCAACATATTTTTCAACTTGGTTACTTGACAATCATTTCCGACAACTGACAGAATTAATTTCTTTTGTAATTTGTATTCCAAGGGATAAGAAGAATTATTGAAAAATCTTTTCTAAAAATGAGTCAGCTTCCATGTGTTAATCAACAGTATGCAGATTGACATATTTTAAGCGGGAAGTGAGCCAGATGAAAAACACTATAAGAGCTGATAAGAGGGATACAATGGCTTTCACCAGCAAAATGTTAAATGGCAGGCTCACTAGGTATCAGCGTAGGCCTGCATTACCGTGTTAGATCTTGATATGTAATTGTTATCTCGTGACATCTATACTCAAATTGTAGATGAATTGAGCTCAGCAACCTCTGTTATAACAACCCTATCTGATATTTTGGATCTCAAATTGTAGATGAATTGAGCTCCACAACCTCGGCTATAACCTCAACTGCAACAACCTCAACTGCAACAACCTCAACTGCAACAACCTCAACTGCAACCTTCAGAAAGGTACCAGATGGTGTGGCTGTTGATCCGATGTCTCATCCCTCATCCAAGCAGATTGTGAGGTCAAGAACTGAATGTGCTCGAACGTAAGTAGCTTTCATAATTATCATTATTTAGTATAACAACCTGTTGAAACAAAGAACTGAGTCCACCTATCAGAAACATTTTGCAGTCTGTCTCAAAGCCCAAGGTGTCTAGAAGACAAAATCTGATGTTACCATACCCCTGGTCATAAATCCAATTAAGAAGCAATATGCTTGACTGAAATCAGTAACCACCATTAACATAACACCTTCTGAAAGTCCAAAGAAATTAAGGGCTTCATTAAAGGGGAATCATACACTTTTTTTCACATACATCGATTTTCACAGGATTACAGCAGTTGGTTTCTACAGTCAGGTCTTGGTATCCCAGGCAGGTCCATTAGTGTTCAAAGTCAACAAATGTCTGAATCGACCGGGGTAGGGGAGTGGATGGGTGGGCGGAGGGGTGGAGGGTGTAACTGGTGTTGTTATACTGCTACTGCCTGTCTGTCTTTGGTAGGCACAGGTACCCAGTGTGTTTGCCCTCCTCTATGTGCTCATATCTACAAGCTCTAGTGTGCATGGTCAACTGTAACCAACCCCTTTAAGTTGATGATATAAATAGCTATGCTATGTATATCATGTACTTTATTTATGACTCAACTCCTACCAGAAGTACTTATACAAAAACTCTTTGAAGTAATGTTATCATGTTATCAGTTTTCATATTACTAGTTCTGGTAGGAGTACTTAATTAAACCACATAAATGAATCAAAGCACATACTCAATATAACTGTTTCTATATATCATCACTAACTTGGTGAATAATTTAATTAAATTCTGTTGTCAGCCATACCAGTTTATTTTACAAAACAGCTGCTCGTTATCAAATTCCGATAGATCGCAGGTCCTAGTTGGCTCACTCAAAAGAACCATCTGGAAGGGGATTAGTAACTATAGTTGGTGGCATAACCTTTAAAATGAGATATCCCCTAGTCCTGTCACAGCTTATACTTTTGTTATTCCAGGTGCAAGCAGGATGTCCAATGTGTGCACTTCATCGTGACTCAAGATGGAGGGAAATACCTCTGTGAGATCTACACCTCCATGTACCGACCTCCAACTACAACTCCACCTACTGACAACTACCAGAAGATTGACTAGGTGACTAAGAGTTCTTACCAAATGCCCATAACATTTGGACTTTCACGAAAAATACATTATATTATACTTTATAAATTAACATGACCGTTTTGAGCAAAACATTAGGTGTATGAAAAGTGAAATATAAAGAATTGTTTTTCCCCTTTGACAGTAAGGAGTTGAGTAATACAGGAGACGTTGCTTGTATAACTTGTACAAGTGTACAAAGATACATTCTGTCTATTGCAGGCTCAATCAGGATGCCCAGTGTGGAATTGCCTCTGTGAGACCTACAGCTCCTTGTACCGACCTCTACAGATACACCAACTGACAACTACCACTGTCTAAGTCATGCCGCTGTGGGGCCTTTGATTGGACAGGATGTTTCAAAGCATATTATAAACAGATATCCATATTATGATAGAGACCAATATAGACAGGGCTATGTATACTTTAGTCAGTACATTAGACTGGTCACAGAAATCATCAATCATTGGCAGGACTGACCTAGGTCACACAAGTGCACAGACAAACGTTTACAGCAAGTCCCACAGCAGTCTTACTGAAGTCTTACAACCAGAAAGTCTTAATAATTAAGACTGAATGTTATTGGGGCATGCCCGGGATAGCTCTCCTAGGTGCGCAGACAAACATTAACAGCGCAATCTTAACACAGAATTAAGACCGTCTTAAACTACACAGTCCATTGTAAGATTCTTTATGCCTTAGCTTAAGACATTTTAAGACGTAAGATTAAGATTGCGCTGTTCACGTTTGTCCGCGCATCTGGGAGAGTTATCCCTTAGTTGCTACGGGGGCTCTGTCCC
The DNA here is from genome assembly GCA_947462335.1 of Harmothoe impar. Lineage (NCBI taxonomy): Eukaryota > Metazoa > Annelida > Polychaeta > Phyllodocida > Polynoidae > Harmothoe > Harmothoe impar. Next base: position 108,076,523 of record OX381705.1, on the reverse strand, counting down.
CCAACCCTCTTTATTTTTCTTTATACATCATTCGATCACCAATAATCTTAATTAGATGTCAAAACTTTGCAGCGGAATAATATTTAAGACTAAGACTAACACTTTAATAAGATTGTTGTAAGACTCACTGTAAACATTTGTCTGTGCACTCACAGCTTGGATATAAAAGGCTTATGCATTGACATTCACAGATCTATTTAATACAACCTGCCAACAAGATGCCATGTTGCCTTAAAATAGCAGTAGTACCCAGAATGGACGAATGCAGTATCCTAACTTGACAAATATATTCACCCCCTGTTGCTTGTTGTTGTATTGTCAAAACTTTGAGTATGCAAACTTTGTGTTAATAATCCCGACAAACTATTCTACATACGCTGTAGACTGTAAATGTGACCTGGTAATTTTATCCTGAGGATCAATAAACGTTGTAAAAAATCAATGATGTGTTTTAGTGGATATATAGGAAGAGAACAGTGCACAACTTAGGGGGATACCATAATGTATATATGCATTGAGGGTGTGGGTGGGTGCATTTTCTAAGAAACGCACACAGCACATAGCTTTAATAGGGGAGTGGGGCAGGAGATGTTTCCGATGTTATGTTCCATACATACTTTATGGTAGCCCCCTGAGGGTATTGGAGAGGTTAGTTTCTGGAAGCTTTTACCCATACACAAGGCCTAAATGAGTAGGTAGTGACTGGATAGGGGATTGAGGAAGTGCGGGAGTGGAGGGGTAGGGGAGTGAGGATATAGGGAAGTGAGGGGGTAGGGGAGGAGGGGGTAGGGGAGTAGGGGAGCAGGGAGTGAGGGAGCAGGGGAGTGAGAAGGTAGGGGAGTGAGGGAGTAGGGGAGTGAGGGAGTAGGGGACTGAGGGACTTGCAGAGTAGGGGAGTGAGGAGTAGGGGAGTAAGGGAGCAGGGGAGTGAGGGGGTAGGGGAGTGAGGGAGAAGGAGAGTGAGGGACTAGCAGAGTAGGGGAGTGAGGAGTAGGGGAGTGAGGGAGCAGGGGAGTGAGAAGGTAGTGGAGTGAGAGAGTAGGGGGAGTGAGGGAGGGAGTAGGGTAGTGGGAGAGTAGGGGAGTGAGGGAGTAGAGTATTGGGAGAGTAGGGGAGTAAGGCAGTAGAGTATTGAAAGTATGGGGAGTGGTGGACTAAGGTATAAAGGGAGTAGGGGAGTGAGGGGTAGGAGAGTGAGGGGGTAGGGGAGTGAGGAGGTAGGTAAGTGAGGGAGTAGGGTATTGAGAGAGTAGGGTATTGAGGCTTTAGGTAGGTAGGCGGCTGGGGGAGCGAGTAAAAGATTGAGAGAGTAATGGATCAAAAGGGCAGGGGAGTTAGGCACTAATGATAAGGCAGAACTGGGCTAGTCCTGGAATAAACATGTTTGTTTTGATTTTGAGTATATTAAGCAGTACTTTTGTCATTCCCATGCATCCTGCCAACCAAGGACTTAGCACATGTAAGCATTATGCAGATCTTAGTTATAAGGCCAAATAAAAAAAAAGTTTTGTTTCAGGTAACATGGGAAGAAACTCTAGGGTCGGTAGGTCGGATTTTTCTTTTTTTTTTACTTTTTTTTTTTTACTTTCCCTCTAAAATTGACCCAAAAAAGTGTAAAATGGGGAGATTTTTTTCCAAAATTTTGGAATCCTAAAATTGACCCCAAAAAATTAAATTTTTTTTTTTTAATCTTCAAAATTGCATAAAAAAACTTAGGGTCGGCCCTGTTTAGATAGGGTCGGTCGGGTGACCTGAAACAAACCTTCTTTTTTTTGTCCTAAGGCGAAGTATATTCTGTCATACAATTGCATGGAAACACATGTAATTGTGAATGCTTCATGTGTATTGTGTTGCTGGATATAAACTTAACAATGAATACATAAACTATAACACTAGCAAAGCTATGTATTTGCCTTGCATTTGACAGCTCTGGGATTTCTGGTTGCATTATGTATTTTTTGCAATCCAAAGTATATTTTCTCTAAAAGAAAACCTGGATTTTAACTGTCTAGGCCTTATCATTATTTCACTGTAGAAATTGTAAGTGGCCCCATGTGCAGGGGACACCATGGTGTTGGGGCAGGTCTCAGTCTGCACTCACAGAGGGTCTAGTTACTGATGTCAACCACAGGGCAGCATTGACCCATGTAGTACATTAACACCATGGGTCTACCCAATGAATCATATTTACCTGCACTCTAATGCTATACCATACTAAAAGCCTGCATGATGTTGACTGTGTATGAATATATATGTATAAACAACTTGTGAGTCAACAAATGTCTGGTTAGCTTTGTGGTATATGACTCCAATAGGCAATAAACCACCTTGGTCTATTAGTAACTCAAACTCAAACATAACATAGTAACGCTAAACAATAGAGGAAAGCCTGCAACAACCCACACCAGACGTGTGTGAGAAGTGAAAGAGACATGACGTCCCTCCTACCCCTGTTGTGGCTGCTCCTCTGGACGTCTTCTGCAGAAGCCGGTGAGTAGAACTATTCATACTGGTAATATATTCCTGAATCATGAAAATACAAGTGGCTTTTCTGAGGCAGAAAAAGAAAATTTGTGGCTGGTTTTCACAGAGGGGGAGGGGAGGAGAAATAGGTGGCAGGCTGGAAACTCTCTCACCTCTCTACTTTTTTCATATTGGACCAAAATTCCCATTTCACTCTCAGATTTTCCAAGTTAAATCACAAACTCAATATGTAAAAGTGAGAAATTCTCTCGATTCCCCACTTCCCTATTCCTTCATCCTTCACACCCCTATTTCGTCACTCCCAAATTCGTCACTCCCTTACTCTATCACCTCCCTACACCATCACTCCCACACTCCCCTACCCCCTCACTCCCCTACTCCCCTACCCCCTCACTCCCCTACCCCCTCACTCCCCTACTCCCTCACTCCCCTACTTCCTCACTCCTCTAATCCCTCACTCCCCTTATCCCTCACTCTACTACTCCCCTACCCCCTCACTCCCCTACTCCCTCACTCCCCTACTCCCTCACTCCCCTAATCCCTCACTCCCCCAATCCCTCACTCCCCTTATCCCTCACTCTACTCCCACACACCTGTCCCCTCTCCCTTAACCCCTACTCTCTCACACCCCTACCCCTTAGTATCTTACCACATCTATCCTGGCACTCCCCTACTCACTAAGGCTTAATTCTCAATCCTCGCTCCCCCATTTTCTCACTCAATCCCTAATCCCTCAATCACCTACTCCATCACTCCCTAATTTTTCAATCCCCTACTCTCTTACCCCCCTACTCTCTTGCTCCCTCCCTTACTCCCATTACTCCTATACTCGCTTACTCCCTCCTCCCCTACTCCTTCAATCCCCTAGTCCCTCCCTCCCTCCCTTCTTCCCTCCCCAATTCCCTCCCTCCCCAACTCCCTCACTCCCCTACTCCCTCAATCCCCATTGATACTCCTCCAGTCCCTATACACCCACTTTTTTGCTAATCATTATCATGTTGATGATAACTGTACACCGGAGGATGTGATGTAATACACTTGGCCTAAGTCTAAGGACTCTACTTGTAGAGGATTTCTGCCAATAAAAATTGTTTAACTGAAACTGAAACTAACTTCCCTACTACACTAACCTCCCACTCCCTCACTTCCTTACTCCCCTACCCCGTCACATTCCCCTACGCTGTCTCTTTCCTTCTCTCTCTCCCTTACTCCTATAATCCACTATTCCCTTACTTCCCTCCTCCCTCACTCCCCTACTGCCTCACTCCCCTACTGCCTCACTCCCCTCCTCCCTCACTCCCCTACTCCCTCACTCCCCTCCTCCCTCACTCCCCTACTCCCTCACTCCCCTCCTCCCTCACTCCCCTCCTCCCTCACTCCCCTACTCCCTCACTCCCCTCCTCCCTCACTCCCCTACTGCCTCACTCCCCTACTCCCTCACTCCCCTACTGCCTCACTCCTCTACTCCCTCACTCCCCTGCTCCCTCACTTCCCTACACTCTCTCTCTCCCACTCCCTCAATCCCCTTGGTACTCTAATCCCCCACTCCCTTACTCCCTCACTACCCTACTCCCTTACTCCCTAACTGCATTTGTTAGATACAAGCTATTCCTTTTTTATTCAGACCCATGTACCAGTCGTCCCTGTAGTGGTGCAGAAACATGTCATGCCACGTCATCCACAACCTACCTGTGCTGTAAGTATAGTCTATGTAATTATTTTTTATGAAATACAGCAGTCCCATTGACTTAACCTAGGAACGCCGTATTGCACACCCCCCGTGGAATAACCCATGGCCGTATTTCACGGCCCTATGACGTCATCAAAAATAGCGGTTTGTAAGTCTTTACTGAAAAGTGATTACCGTATTCGACGTAATAAGCGCTCTGGGCGCTTAAAATATTATTTTAAGTGAAAAAATCTGCCTCAAATATTCATTCTAATAAGCGCCCCCCCATGGCTGTCATATACAGACCTCAGTGGCATCTAGAAATCTTCTTACACCCTTATTACTTCACACTTGGCTTGACCTTAACACCTGCGCAGGTGTGAAGTGCTCCATTTACACACAGATGGGAAGATCAGTAACAAAACCACAGAAAAAAATTCTGAAAAAGGTGGGGGGGCGCTTATTAGGGGAAGGGCGCTTAATACGTCGAATACGGTACTGTCATAAGTCTAGATACTCACAAACATGATTGGGACACTTCTGTAGATGTCATATTACGATATCTCATGCTAAAGAGATGGATATGCCTGAACAGGAGTGTACAATTGTACTAAATGAAAATACAGGTTAGATGCCCATCTTCTGGACAGTGTGAACGCTCAATCATAACCAAACTATAATGAGAATTGAATTGATGACTTGCACAGCTCTTTTCTTTAATCATTCTTTCACTCACTGTCATCAGTGTCGGCAACCTGTCGTCATACACAGCATGGTGAGGACTACAAAGGCACCCTCTCTACGACGTATACGGGTAGGACCTGTCAGCGCTGGGACACTGTGTCCCCATAGTTCCAAGTAACTTCATTGGTGAGACGTCGCTGACTGACATCAGTAACTACTGCAGGAACCCAGATGGAAGTACAGGAGTGTGGTGCTACACGACTGATGTAGATGTACGCTACGAGCACTGTGTGGTACCTGTATGTAATGGTAAGTGTGAACAGTGGTCACACCAAATAAAACGTGTTTTTTTTAAAGGTGAGAGAGCAAAATCTTTTTGTCAATGGATTTTGTCCATGGAAAAATGTAGATCGGCAGTGCGGCTTATAGGATCGGCCCAGGGTCGGGGTGCGGCTTATACGCAAGTTTTTGCCACTACAGTATACAGTACTGAAATGGGCACATTCAGATCGCCAGCGCGGCTTATAGGCTTAATTTTGGTATTCAAAAGAAAAAAAAATAACGCAGCTTCCACATGTTAATTTACAGTATGTAGATTAATACATTTGTTTGATACGAGATATTTCATCATATTATTCAGATCCTTGTACCAGTAGCCCCTGTGGTGGTGCAGAGACATGTCATGTCACGTCAGACACAACCTACAACTGCTGTAAGTATAGTATGGGCCTAGGTGGGAGGTAAGCTGGTTGTGATGAGAAATGCTGATAGGACAGACCCAAGGTTGTCCATGGATATGTTAGTTACTTAACCATGGTATTTACCAGCAGTGTACTCTAGCTAAAGAACAACTCAGAATGGCAGTTTCCAGGTGCGAGAGTCATGTTTCCAACTAGTATCAATATATAGATCACATATACATATACCCCACCCCTATCAAACCCAGGCTAAAATCTTCTGCATATTTACCCCCCGCCCTACTGGCATATATGTAAAGCACACCAGGACACTTTCAAAAGTAAGCTAGTACAAACAAGTGTACAGTCTGATATAAGGCTACACCAGAGTAACAGGTCTTACATAACCTCCTGCTATGGTCACGTGGACTGGTAGAGGGTTGGCTCTCCTGCCTAAGCACGCAGAGGGAACCGAGTAAATGTGTTACTCGGACATACCGTATTTGGAAATGGTAGATATAATGATATCATACCCTTAAACCAGCAACATTTTTTAATAGCGCGCTTAATAGGTATTAGTCTAGGCCTGCATTATTGTGTTACTTGAATTGCAATTTTGTTCTGGTATTAAATATCCCATGTTGAAGATCAGACCCAAAAACAAATATGGGACTCTTTTGTAGATAAGTAAAATGTGATTTTCCATTTTGCATGTTAATAATCAAACCAGTTTTAAAATAATGTCAGCAGCCCTCCAGAAAGGATGCCTCAGGTACTCCTATGATTAGCATCCATTCTGTGTGGCTGTTCACATCGTTCTCTTCTTGCTGCTCCCCTTTATAACAGTGTCCGCCCATTGCACCCACTTGGACAAAGCAGAGGACTACGTGGGTACCCAGGCTCGTGGACTGGACGGTCGGACGTGTGTACGCTGGGACTTGCAATCATACAGTCGGGTTGCCATAGGTATGTAGCACTATGTAGGAAACAGAGTTACTGATACATTCTTGATATAGTAGTAAATAGCCTGCATGAAGGACTTATATACAGGTCATATGCATTTTGCCTTTAGATCTTTTTTGAAAGACCGGTGAAAGTCTTTGAATTGCACAGCTACCTAGCTATAGATGGCAAGTAATACTAGGCCAATGCTGGAGCAGTTGCAATTATACCGCCAGTGTTTGACACATGCTGGTGTCAACCCTGGCTGTATAAGCCTGGTCAATTTGCCACTAAGTGGGCAGCTAACTGCCAGGGTTTGACACCTCCTAGCTAGGGTTTGACAGCTAACCGCCATGGTGTGACACTTCTTAGCTAGGGTTTGACAGCTAACCGCCATGGTGTGACACTTCTTAGCTAGGGTTTGACAGCTAACTGCCATGGTGTGACACTTCTTAGCTAGGGTTTGACAGCTAACTGCCAGGGTTTGACACCTTCTAGCTAGGGTTTGACAGCTAACTGCCAGGGTTTGACACCTCCTAGCTAGAGTTTGACAGCTAACCACCAGGGTTTGACACCTCCTAGCTAGGGTTTGACAGCTAACCGCCATGGTGTGACACTTCTTAGCTAGGGTTTGACAGCCTGGGTAACAAACCTGTCGCTCCTTCTTTTGTATGCCAAATTAATTGATGTATTATAACTAAGAATTACCTTGAAGGTCTGCTGCACTACACCGGTGAAACACTCAGTCAGGCAGAAAACTACTGCTGCAATCCAGACAAGTCAGCAAACCTGTGGTGTTACGTCGATAATGTCATCAATGGAGAATGGCAGTTGTGCCCTTCACCCCCACAATGTGATGGTACTGTATCAATATTTATATGGTGTGGTTATTAACCACCGGGTAATAACCGGATATATTCTGGACTGAAGCGCCAAACTATAGTTCACAATATCACCACCTAGGTAGGGGGGCGCCACTTGGACTAAGCGGCCACCATTGCTCCCCCACCGGTTCATAAACAGCTCCAACCTCTTAGGGTCAACACCTACTACATGTTACCAGCATTAATTTTTGTGTGGTTAGATGGCACAGTACAACTGGACTTTGGTTGGTGGGCAAACTTCCTATTGTGGTTCAATGGTAAAGCCCGGGTGCTGGAGCACCGAGGTGAGCCAGTGTATTATTACACAGACTCGTCAGACACTGGGTTTGGGGGTCATACTCACACTGACTACTTCTGGGGCATGTGGAGGGGTGGCAACCTGGAATGTGAACATGCTATCCTTCCTCCTGTTCATGAAGATTATGACTCACACATCAACGTCACAGAGTTGTGGCCAGTTGTCAGGGGACTACATAGGTGGTGTCATCTGTGGCGGAACAAAACTGTTTATGTAGTGACAGACAATACTCAGGTACAGGCTGCTGTAAATACCGGTAGAAGTGTCAATGCATATAGCATGTGCTGGCTCAGAGAAATATTTTGGGTCACCTCTTTTTTCAACATTGACCTACGGGCAGCCCGTATTTCGTCTGAGGATAATCATATTGCTGACGCCCTGTCTCGTCTTGTCAACCGTGATTGTGTGGACATTTGTAAATACCTGATAGATGGTTTCTCGGATTGCTGTTGCAGAATTGGACGACTTGCATCAGGAGTGGGCTATGATTAGGTCACTGTGTTGGTCAGACGCGACAATTAAAGCCAGGAAGAGTCAATGGTCACTATTCGTGGGCTTCTGTGATGACCATGGACTTAAGTATTTGCCAGCTACGGACGTGTCTGTGTGTCTCTATGTGGCACACCTATCAAGGAGAGTCTGCTTTTCTACTATTACGTCATATGTTTGTAGTATCAATATGATGCACAAATACCTCGGTTATGACCGCCCAGAGACTGCCTCTTTTTTAGTGAGGTCAACTATGCTTGGAGCCAAAAGACTACTAGGATCAGAATCCAAACCTGCGCTGCCTTTACTCCCGGAGAATATTGTGTCAATCGGCAAGCTTTTGGATATGTCAAAGTTACAGGATTTATGATTTTGGTGTGCCCTGTTGCTGTCATTCAGATGTGTCCTGCGTGTAGGTCATGTCACAGACACTGTTCATGCATTACGTGTACAAGACGTTGTCTGGACGGAGTCAGGCATGGACGTGTTAATCAATAGTTCTAAAACAGTACAGTATCGGGAACATCGAGAAGTGGTTCCTGTGGTTAGGGCGTCCAGTGTTTTGTGCCCAATTCTACCCCTCAAAGTGTACCTGTCCTGGAGTGGCAGGTCAGCTTCATCAACGTTGTTTGGATTAACGTATGGCCAGTATTCAACAAAACTCAAGAGTGTATGCAAACAGATAGGACTCACTGGACATTACAGTTCTCACTCAGTACGTCGGGGGGCAGCATCATTCTTGGCTACCTTCATGCCCCTCTATGATGTTAAACGGTATGGTGGGTGGAAGTCTTGGGCAGTCCTCCTGTACCTGTCAGACACTTACTGCTCTCGTGTCACCAAGGATGAGTTAGTGGCGGAGAAGTTGTCGGGCTATGTGTAGGCAAGTGTTGTTTGTTTGAATTTGGCCTCCTAGAATTGCTGGGTTCAGGCAAGTGTATTTCAGTATCGCCTCACTTCCTTCAACATAAGAATATGGTGTGGTTATTAACCACCGGGTAATAACCGGATATATTCTGGACTGAAGCGCCAAACTATAGTTCACAATATCACCACCTAGGTAGGGGGGCGCCACTTGGACTAAGCGGCCACCATTGCTCCCCCACCGGTTCATAAACAGCTCCAACCTCTTAGGGTCAACACCTACTACATGTTACCAGCATTAATTTTTTTTTCTTATTTGTTGTTTGTTTGTTTGTTTAGTTGTCATGTTAATAAATATGGCCTCCTAGAATTGCTGGGTTCAGGCAAGTGTATTTCAGTATCGCCTCACTTCCTTCAACATAAGAATATATAAACTGTATACCATTTAATCTTGACAGAACTTAAATGTTTTCTAATTAAGTATCCAACATATACCTCTGATTAAAACAGTAATAATTTAAATGCTATAATTCTTGGCAATGTTTAACTGTTTTCTGTGTTCAATGTATATATTGTCACCTCAATGGAGAAAGCCCTTAACTGAAAATATCTTATTTTTTTGAGATATTTCCATTTTAAGAAACATAGTGGTATTTAGAATGCTCTCATACATAAAATATCCCTAGATACCACTAGTTCATATCAGTAGTATAGTATGTATCTGAACGGGACTATAGTTAAGTACTGTTTATTACTCAATCGACATGCAGCCAATCAGAGGCCTCCATTTGGTCACGTGACCCGTTGCCATGGTAACGTGACCTACTTAGGGCTCTCAGCCAATCAGAAGCCAGCATTCTGGGTGACCTACTGACCTACTTAGAAGCTCTCAGCCAATGAGAGGCTGGCATTCTGGTAACTATGGTAACGTGACCTACTTACGTCACGTGACCTACTTAGGCTCAGCCAATCAGAAGCCGGCATTCTGGTAACTAGGGTAACGTGACCTACTTAGGGTTTGTTTGTAAACAACACCACGTGGCTCTCTTGTTTGTAAACAACACCACGTGACACGTGACTGTTTGTAAACAAACAACGTATATATAGAAAAAAACACAACAAGTTCCATCTTATGTTAAAATTATATTTTCGAATAAAAAAGCACATCTGTAACAGCGTCTATGTGTAACTACGCGCGTTCTCATTCAAACACTATAACACTATCATACCGTAGCAGCAGCAGGTAGGACCGGAAGAAAAGCAAGCGCACGAGCAGAAGCGACGACACCATTTGCACCATCCGGCCGTCGCGTTGGTAGCCCTACTACCCGTCGCGCGTTCCACTGGAGCGGCTTTAAGAGTGACAAATGACGATTCTTTGTCGACGCGACTGCTAACATCAGCATCGGCAGCAGCATCGGCAGCATCGGCAGCAGCATCGGCAGCAGCGGCAGCAGCCTCGGCAGCAGCGGTAGCAGCAGTAGCAGCAGCGGCAGCAGCAGTAGCGTGAGCATTAGCAACAACAGCAGCAGCGACAGTAGCAAGGGCGGCAGAGCGGGCACTAGTAGCGTTATCAGCGGCGTCATCGGCAGCCGCAACAGCATCAGCAGCAGCAGCGTCGGCATCGGTGGCATGAGTAGCTGCATCGGCGGCAGCAACAGCAGCAGTCACAGCCGCAGCGGCAACAACAACAACGTCATCACGACCCGCGTCACTAACAGCCGCAGTAAATGCAGCAGTAGCACGCTGAGCAGCACTAGCAGCAGCAGTAGCAGAGGCTACAGCATCAGCTTCACATTCGCGCGCCGCTTCGTCATTCCGCTTCATGTCACGGTAGCAACTTTCCATCACGAGGATCTGCAAATTGAGGCGCGGTGCTGGTGGTGGTAGTAGTAGTAGTAGTAGTAGTAGTAGTAGTAGTAGTAGTAGCGTGAACGATGATGACGATGCTGAATGTAGTTTCACTCCCCTTATATACCCTTACGCCCCGCCTTTTTTCAAGCCACCGGCCAGCTGCCCCTTCACGGCAGGTCTTTAGATCAGCCTTAAGTCGCTTACTATGTGGCTCATCATCCCTCTAATCGCATTTTCCAGCCGCCAGCCGGCTGTCTGCTGATGACAGGCGAGGGTGATTTGTTTTTTTCTTTAGATATAAGCCGCTTACCACACGCGCACCCTCTAGTCACAGACAGAGTGACAGAAAGGGAGGGGGTCGCTTTGTTCACGCTACCTGTAGTTGTTTTTCTATACACACGCTGAGCCCATGACCCGTTAATCCTTTATACAGGTAACACGCGTTCAACTAATTACCCTATTGTATGACAGTCGGTACACGGATTTAATTTTAAACCGCCTTCCCATCTGGGATCCATGTCTGGCGGGGTGGAAGGATCCAGCTGAAAAGTGTGATTAGGGCTTTTGTTTCTCTTATGATAGCAGCAGGTCAGCATGCGACAGCTGAAAATGTCAGACTCGCCGCTCCTATAAAAGACTGAGATGCGTCTCTCTTTCCACACACCCTTCTACCATCGCCGCCGACACCGCCACCGCCGGCCAGCCGACCGCCGCCACCGCCTGCAGTCACCGCCATCACGCCAGCAGGGAATTTCGAGCTGAGTCTGCTTATTGCTTATTTTTTTTCTTTGAGCTTTTTGTTTTCTTAAATTTTTATTTTCACTCAGTCTTTTTTGTTTCGGAGGAAAGAAATATGGCGCTGCAGAGGGCGCGAGTTTCTAAAAGACGGTCGCGTGAACAAAGCGCTCTCCTCAACTGCCCGGCTATTTTTTTATCTCAAAGGAGAGAGCGTCACGTAGTTGAGGTTCACGCTTCTCTTGAGGCGTACCGAATTCTCGAGAAATGCAAAGCTGAGCGCCATCGTCGTTATACAAGAGCGGAAAAGGAAAACGTAGCGACATGGCCGAGAGCCGTCTTCTCAGAACAGCATTTACTCTACTATTGCATAACAGCTGCTCTCAGCGCCCCCACTCGTTGGGCGTTTCATGAAAAGAAAGAGCGCCGCTACTCTCCTCACCCTGCCTCCTCTTATAAAGTGAGAATAAGTGCTATGAAACGATTCGACAAGCCGATCGGTTTCTTGGGAGCGACTGCAGCTCCCACTCGGTGGGCGCGCGTTGTGGCCGACGTGAACACGGTCTCTAAACGTTTCGACGTCGTCACTTGTTATCCCGCATATTGCAACGCAGCCGAATTGAAGAAGATAGGGACGCACTATTTTAAACCATACGCTCCAATATGTATTTGTCATCGCCGCGCTCACACGCCTTATTGCTTTTTCGAGACGATCGTGTCACAACACAGAAATAGAAAAAAAAACGGCAAAGCGACGAGCTTTGCCTAAATGATCAAAAAAAAAAAAAAAAAAAAAAAAAAAAAAAAATTAATCTCCTCCTCCTCCTCCTCTTCCTCCTCCTCCTCTTCTTCTTTTTTTAAAAAAAAATAAATATTTGTATCAGACTCCTCTGGAGTCTGATACAAACATTTATGACTATTGAGTGAAAATAGAATTTTATCGCAAAAAAAAGTCACTTCTGCCGCCGCTACTGTGACACCGGCCGGTATCAATAAAAAGGTCGGCTGACTTTTCTCCACAACCATTCACTACCGACCGTTCGAGTGAGAAACACAGCAGACAGTCAGACACACAACCGCTCTCTGACGCGTCCTGAAAAAAAAACAAAAAAAAATGTCCAGTAGTAAAAGCAAACTCTTCACAGAAATTCATTTCGACGCTCGACTACAAGGACCCTTTAGTTGTATCATTAGCGGTCCGTCGGGTTGTGGAAAATCGCGCTTGGTGGATCAATTTCTGAGCGACGTGAACAATTTGGTCACGCCGCCGGTGGAAAAGACTTTTTACCATTACGGCGAGTGGCAACCTCTGTTTGAAAAAATGCAAAATCAGTACGGTGTGGAATTCAGAGAAGGTCTTCCTAGCAAAGTGGAGGTACCACACCACCAATTGACATTCTGGATGAGAACGCTGTGTAAAAGCCACTGTAGAGGTGCTCCTTGCATAGAACAAAGCAAAATATATTTTAATTTTTGAAATGTTTTTAATTTACTTGTATGTATAGTCTGGAATTTCCTACCCATATGGTAGTTGTGCTGATTTAAAACATAATTTTTACAAGGAAAATTGAATTTAATTGGAAAAATTAAATAGATTACTCGACAATGTTTTGTGAAATTTGCCGAATACTTAAGTATTAGCACAAATCATGCGACTGTTTCTGGTCAAGAATGTAGATAGCACGTCACTGAACGCAACCTTATGTTATTGTTTAAAAGGAGCATTTGAAATCCCCCACCATTCATCTCTTGATCACCTCAAATGGACACAGACCGCCACAAGGGCAGAGTCCTGCTGTTTTTATGTATATATATGTTGTCAATATGTTTCTATGTACATGCTGAGATGTGTGTGTCTGGTCCAGAATATACATTCCATGAATCTGATGGATAATGTCCCCCTTGTACCAGGGAAAGGTCTAAAAATATTCCATCTTAACGCTCACAGTATAAGAAATAAGTTTTCAGTTTTAAAAAAAGAATTAGAATCTCAGGATATAGACATTATTTTATTTTCAGAATCCTGGCTAACCAACCTAAATTTAGATGAAGATTTTATTTTCGAAAAGTACAATTTGCATAGGGTAGATAGGGCTAGACCTATAAATGCTGGGGGTGTATGTGCCTATGTTCACGAGACAATATCCTGTTCCCCTGTATTTTACTCAAATTTAAACAAAAGCAATATCAATATTGAAATCCAGTGGTTAAAAATTAATAAGGGCTTATCCAAATCTCTAGTCATTGGTAATATTTATAGACCTCCAGAGGGAGACAAGGTCACATTTGTTAGCGAGTTACAAAACATGCTTGATCGCATAGAAAATGTGGAAAATCTGGATGTGGTCCTGACAGGTGACTTTAACATAAATGTCCTACCAGACAGTCCGATAAAAAACCTGATGTATTCGACTATGGAGGATTATAGTTTAAGGCAATTAATACATGAACCTACTCGTACTAAGGGTATTAAAACCTGTATAGATTTAATATTTACTAATGTGATACATGTTACTGAAAATGGAGTAGCTATGCTAAATGTAAGTGATCATTTACCGGTATATTTGTGTATAAAACATAAAAAAGAAAAAATTACAAAAAAATGTTTTGTTGGTAGATCGTATAAGCATTTTGATGAAAATGATTTTTGTGACGATTTCAAAGTCGCTGACTGGACAAATTTCAATAACAGTCAGGATGTTGAAGAATGTTGGACAATTTATAAGGAGATAATTGGTGAGATACTTGATATCTCATGTCCTATTAGAAATTTTAAGGTGGGATATCATGAACAACCCTGGTTGAATCCCGATTTAATCTCAAAAATTATTGAGAAAAACAATGCGTTAAGGTTAGCCAAGAGGACTGATTCAATATATCACTGGTTTAGAGCGAACGAGTTAAAAAATAAATGCCAAACTGATGTTAAACATGCCAAAGAACTGTATATAGTAGATGAAGTAGAGGTCAATAGGAACGATTCCAAGAAATTCTGGTCTTCCATGAAACATTTAGTACCCGGTAAAGGTAATAAATCAAAGCAAATTAATCTTGAAGTCGATGGTGAGTGTGTTCCTGTTTGTGAGGTGGCTGATCATGTCAACAGGTATTTTGCTGGCATAGGACCTGAGCTTGAACGACTACATGTCCAAGAGTGGAATTTTGAAGGCGAACAAAATGTGAATTTAATGGAAGATATTAATATAGATATGTCTGAGGTTGTAAAAATAACTGCTGACATAAGCAATAATAAATCCTCGTCTGTAGATAATATTTCTACAAAAGTGTTTAAGGCCTCGGTTAAGTGTTTGCCAGAAAAACTTACAAAAATACTCGCGTTATCTATAAAATTCTCAAAAATCCCTTCTAGTTGGAAAATTGCAAGAGTCACGCCCTTGCCCAAATCTGGAGATTTAACGAATGTTTCTAATTATAGACCAATTAGCCAACTCCCTATTCCTGGTAAAATTTTAGAAAGAATAGTACATACTAAAATCACTAAATTTCTTGACGTAAATAACATTTTGGCTAGTATTCAAGGGGGTTATAGGAAAAACTGTTCAACTTTAGATACGATTAGCACGTTAACAAACGATATTTTGAGAAATAGAAATTTAGGCCTATCTACAATAGCTGCTTTCATCGATACAAAAAAAGCTTTCGATTGTGTAAATTACTCCATTTTGTTAAATAAATTAAAAAAATACGGTATTTCTGGCAGAAACTTGGCGTGGATAGATGAATATCTGAGTAACAGACAACAACAGGTAGTGGCTAACAATATAACTTCTAAGACTCTGAATCTATCCTGTGGTGTACCACAGGGTAGTATATTGGGTCCTTTATTCTTTTTAATATATGTTAACGACATAAAAAATAATGATTTACATGTAAAAACACTGCTTTATGCGGATGATACCGTCTTGTATGTACATGGCAAGGAAGCTGTTTCAATGTCAAATCATTTACAAAGAGGCTTAGATACTTATTGTGCATGGTCTACAAATAACAAGTTAACTATGAACGAAAAAAAAACCAAGCTCATGTTTTTTGCAGCAGCACCTACTTATAAAAAGGTAAAGTTTCACGAATTACGTGTGACTGTTAATAATGAACGCCTACATTTTGTACCTACCTTTAAGTATCTGGGTGTAACGCTAGACTACGAGCTGACTTTTAATGCACATGTAAACCAGCTAAAAAAAGCTTTAGCTTTTAAAACCTACTTATTGGGTCAACTTAAGTCATATGTACCAACCGACTTAATGCTACTTATATACAGAACCTATGCACTACCGGTAATTGATTATTCTGACATATTATACTCTGGTGCATCTGATGAATCCTTGCAAGGCCTTCAGTATATTCAAAATAGGTGCCTAAAATTCTGTTTGAAATTACCTCATTTATCTTCGACTGATTATGTACATGAGACTGCTAAAATGCCCATGTTGATGGAAAGAAGGTTGTATCATGCTAGAGTCCGAGGCTATAAAGTATCTAAAAGTGCATGTAATCTAGTCCCGGTATTGAGAGCCACAAGGTTAAATAGTGCTCCTCTATTGAAATATGACAATGTACATACAGCTTCATATGAACGTAGCCTAGAGGTTGTAGTAGCAAGAGCATGGAATGCACTCTCGAAAGACAACAGGAGCCTAGAGCCCATATCCATGTTTAAGACCGAAATGAAAAAATTGTTAGATAGATCAATACCAATTAACACAAGAAACATGTATTAATTTGCCTTTACTCGACCAGCACACTCCACCGCTAGCGCATATACCATGTATATCTGATTTAAAGACTTTGTTTTGTCCTGTAATAAGTAACTCGGAATATATACTACCATTTCTCCTGTAAAGCTAACGGTAATAGTGATAATATCCGAGTCTCATTTCCATGAGTCATTACTAAGCGTGACATATTTGTAGGTGCATACAAGCATAATCTACTCTGTAGATGTATCACCTAAACTTTATAACCCGTACTTATTTAGTAAATGTTACGGTACCTCTGAAGCCAACCTGTGATAGAAATATATATACCTTTATTCATTTAACTCTCACTCTACAAATGTTACAAATCCATGTGACTCCGCTCAAAATATGTGAATAACGTAATAGTGTTTTACAGACTTCAAGCACACATGTAAAATATGGATTTACTCTTGGTTAATAAAGTTAAATTGTTCTTAAAATTGTTCTTAAAAAAGAGTCTATAGCGGGAGACGTGGAAGTAGCAGAAGACGCTTTACGACCCCACACTCTACTGATATTGGACGATCTGATGAACAGTTCCAATCAGCAAGTGGTAGCCGACATCTTTACTAAATACTCGCATCACTGGAACGTGAGCGTCATATACATCACTCAGAACCTATTCCAGAAATCACCCGACTTTCGAACTATGAGTCTGAACGCTCACTACATGATCGTTTTCAAGAACCCGCGCGACATGGGGCAAATAGCTAGTCTGTCTCGCCAGGTGTTTCCGTCCAACGCGGCGGCCCTCTCTAGTATATTTACCCATGAACTCAAGCGACCTCACTCATACCTCCTTCTGGACTTCAAGCAGTCAACACCTGACGATCTGAGAATACGCTCCTCTTTGACGTCCATACACTCTCAGCTAGTGTTCGTACCGCTAGACAAAAAAAAGAACAAGAGAAAGCAGTAGCAAAAAAAAAATGTCTTCTCATCTACTCGAAAGACACTTTGGTACTCTCAAGCACTTAGCTAAGTGCTCGCCAAAGGACTGCTCGCATCTAATAGACTCTGGAAGCGACGATCTGATCGCAGCGTTAAGTGAGATCTGTCACAATTTACTGGTAGGGAACATCCCGCTCAGCGACAAACAACTGGACAAGCTTCGAGAATCGGCTGACGTGTTGAGGGAGGTCGGCAAAAAATCTACGCCCATCAAAAAAAAGAGACGCGTCTTGGTACAAGAGGGAGGTTTCCTCATTCCGGCTCTCATAGGGATGGCCTTACCGCTTATAAAGAGCATTCTCCGTATATGAGACACCTCATTCGACACCTACTCGCCGACAGCACCACCACCACCACCACCACCACCACTACCGCCACCACCAGCGTCATTGCCACCGTCGTCCCCATGACGGACTCAGAGCAGCAACAACACTACAAACGTTTAGCGCTCGTGGATCCTGAGACGCTCTACAAATCATCACGAGCAGGTCTACTTCATCATGTGCCCGCTGCTGCTGCTACTACTAGCGCTGCTACTACTGCAGTCGCTGCTGCTAGTACTTCTACTGCTCCAAACCTTCCTCCTCTTCCTGATGAGCGCACTGAAAAGAACGAGAGTTCCGCTCCTGCCACCGCCGCCCGCCTACCTGCCGACATGGCCTATTACCACAAGCAGGCAGAACAGTCCCTTCATCCCGACGCGGCCTTGCACCAGGTGCTACAGTTTATCTACAGGGACTTGGATTTAGTGTTGAACGACCCCACTTTGGAATCGCGCGAGAAAATGTTGAAATACCGAAGGTTGTTGAATAGATTGCAATTTTTTCTCGCGAATCCCCACAACAGCAACATCTCTTCGTCCTACTCTTCTTCGCCCCCGGCTCACCTCCGTCAGTCTGCTGAAGAGGCCAGCGCGTCCCTACTCGAGCGGTTGGTGAACCAAGTTCCCAAGAGGAATCGCACTCGGACCGTGGCGCTGTACAAACAATTGGAGAAATCCGGTGTGATCAAGTGGAACGAGGACGGTGCGGTGCGCGAGATGTCGGGTCGGAGAATACCACCTGAGCGTCGCATCAACATAGTGGACTTACTGAACGACGCCGCCAGGTTCAGGAAGACGGCGCCCAGACCGGCGGGCTACTCGCCGTTCACGAAAGCGCTGCGCGAAGCAGTTCCCACAGACTCCTTGATCGGAAACCATCTGTATAAAGCGAGCGGACCTGGCCAAAGTTTGGACACACGGCTTGCTGACAGAGGTCGGAAACGACCGAGCTTCGACTCGGAAGAAGGAGAAGCAGCAGCAGCAGCAGCAGCAGTAGCAACAGCAGACTCTTCTCTCCAGGTGGTGGACGATCAATCCTCTGAAGACGAGGAGGACGACCGTGAACTTTTCCAAACTCCGACTTCCTATAGGAGCGTGCCGCGTAAGAAAAGGAAAGGGCGCAACCGCCTAGCGGCGAGCTCGTCGTTCACGCCCTCAACAAGCCCACCATGGGCAAACCAGTGAAGAGACTGACCAAGAAGGAAAAAGAAAAGAAGCGCGTAGTAGCTAGATATACCGACGTCAAAGCGCCCTCCAGTTTCACTAGCGTGACTAAACTCCAGAAACATCATTTTCGCCACCTGAACCCGGCCGTCATCCGAGATGCTTTAGTGTCGCTGGACGCCTACACTAAACATAAACCCATTCGGAGAAAATTCGCAAGGAACAAGACTATAACCGGCGCAATCGATCAGCAGTGGCAGATAGATCTGATGGACATGCAAGCTTTGGCGTCTCACAACGACCGCTTCCGGTACGTGGTGACGGCGATCGACGTTTTCTCTAGGTACGCGTGGGCCGTTCCCATTAAATCCAAGAGCGGCGCTGATGTCACCGAGGCCTTCCGAGAGATGACAGGCACTGGCGAGAGACGACCGCGCACTGTTCAGACAGACAAGGGGAAAGAGTTTTTGAACAAGATCTTTCAAGATCACTTGAAGAGCGAGGGCATAGAGTTCTTCACTGGCGAGAACGACGACATCAAAGCTAGTCTAGTGGAGCGCTTGAACCGCAGTCTGAAGGAGAAGCTGTGGCGTTATTTCACACACAAGCGCACGTATCGCTACGTAGACGTACTGCACCATGTAGTGTCTTCTTACAATCGCACTCACCACAAGACGTTGAAAATGGCGCCGGCTCAAGTCAGCTCGGAAAACAGCGAAACAGTTTTCTACCGACAAGATCTCCCAACTAACAAACAAATCGACGAAATATGGAAAAAGAAGAAAAAAACAAAGACGTCCGCCGTCGACGTCATCGCTCCGGGTGACAGAGTGAGGATGTTGAGAACTAAAGGCGCCTTCGACAAAGGGTACGAGGGAAACTGGCGCGAGGAAGTGGTCGACGTTGCTAAGACGTTGGGAAGCAGAGGGTTCGAGCTGAAAGACGACAAGGGCGAGGAGATAAAAGGCGTCTTCTACCCGGAAGAGGTTCAGAAGGTGTACAAGAGTCGTTACGACAACAACTACCTGATAGACGAGGTGTTGCGCCGCAAGACCGTCGACGGTAAAGAGTTAGCTTTCGTACGTTGGTTAGGTTACGACGACAAGTTCAACGAGTGGATCCCCGTCAAAAAAATAACGTAGAAAAAAAAAAAAAAAAAAAAAATGAACATCACTCTACCTAGCAACAGCTCTATGGAGTATTATCCTGACAACAGCTTGACGTCTTTCCGAACTCACTTCGACTCGCCGCTCCTTCTGCCCGAAGCGTACGAAGCGGCTCTGACTGAGATCATCCTCCCTACAGAATGGACTAACGTGCACGACGACGACTTGATCATCGTTGTTCCTCTGCGCACCAAAGGTTCGCTAGAGGAGGCGATCCAGGTTTTAAAAGAAACTAAATTCTCCGAAGGAAAAAAACCACAGGTAGACTGGAAGAGAATGAAAAACGCGAACGGTCTGAGCAAGCTAACGTTCAGCTCAAAATTCCCGCTGAACTGGAAGGAAGCGAGCTATGTAACGGTGGAAGAGATATCAGACACGTCGGAAGAGCAGCAATTGAAACCGGAAACAAAAAGGTTCAAGAGAGAGGTCGACTTGAGACAGACGAATGCCGTATACAAGCAGTTCTTGTCCCCGGCGGTGAAGAAGAAGACGATCAGCCATCAAGCAAGACAGATGATCGAAAAGATGGAGAAGGACATGGGAGTGCGCAGTTTCATGCCAAACATATTCGAGATACCTCCTATTTTCACCGGAAGCAACCACACCCTAATCGAGCGCTTGAGTGAGACGTTGCGAGATGACAGACTAGAGGGCGACAGCTTCTTGCTCAAACCGATGCGGATCTTATCGTACGACGCCAAGACGAAACGCGTCACCATCAAACCGCCGAGACACTGTGCTGTCCTGCTGAGTCAGCATCTCGCATGCGTTCTAGGCTTCGGAGAGAAGACGTGTTTCGCGTCGCCGACTACCGGCGCCTACTCGATGGATGTTTACGGGGACGTGCACTCTGTGTACATATACACCGACATGATCCAGGAGAGACGTGTGGGCGACATGCAAGTGCCGCTGTTGCGCTGCGTGGCGGTGGACAGAGGCGGAAAGCGTCGAGGTGGCGTGCAAGCTATCAGTTTTCCCCATTTGGATTATTTCCCCTTGAAATCCAAGAGGTTTACCGAGGTCGGCATCTATTTAAGAGACCGATCCGGTCATTCCATCCCATTCGGTAGAGGCGAGGTGACCGTGACACTTCATCTGAGACCTATTGAGCGCTGAAAGAGAGAAAAATGATGCGTCAACGCGTTCCGTACTTTCCACCCAGGCGCACCGTCGGCAGAGGGTACAGCGATTACTACAACGCGCAGCTGGGCAACGGCGTCAACGTGTACAGCGGGCGCTCTTTCCAGAGCGGGCACGGTTTAGGCGGCGCTCTGTTAGGTCTGATGCGCTCGGCTACCCCGCTATTGAAGTCGGTGGGAAAAACGCTGCTTTGCGCCGGTGTGGGCGTAGCTAAAGATGTGCTGGCGGGTCGGACTTTAAAGAGCAGCGTGAAAGACCGAGGCGCAGGCGCTCTGAAGAGACTGGCGAGTACGGCGTTCTCGGGAGGAAAGACGCCTGTCGCGTCTAAGAAAGGGTCGAAACGTCGCCGGCATTCTCCTCAGACGGGCGGTGGCTCTTGCAAGAGACGTAGAGGGGATGTATTCGACCGGTAAGCGCCTAGGCGTTCAGGTATAAATAAAAAGACTGGAGGCGGCCGGCGTCAGTCTGTCGGCCGCATGAAGAGAGAACACAATGGCTTACGTACACGAGAGCAGTAACGAGTGCGCGCTCTCTGAGCTCGACCTGCACACCGTAGCGCCGACTCAGACTACTATCTTAAAGTCGTCTTTCCTGGGGATAGAAACAAAAAACTCTTTAGAGGATGGAGGTAACATAAATTTCACCATCAACAAGTCGCAAGAGTACACAGACCTGAACGAGAATTACCTTCATCTGGAATGTCAAGTGCTAAAGGACGGAGCGGCGATCGAGGACACCGACGCGGTAGCTCCGGTGAACAACTTGGCTCACTCGCTCTTCAAAGACGTCCAAGTCTCCATCGGCGGTTTCAAAGTGTCTGGCAACACCGAGACCTACCCTTACCGAGCTTACTTGGAAGGGTTACTCAACTACAACAAAGACGTGAAGGACGGCGTCATGAGCGCCCAGGGGTGGCATGAAGATACGCCCGGTCAGTTTGACACGTTGACTGACGCGAATGCGGGGTACAAAGCGCGCAAGAAGCTAATCTCCAACAAGCGCTTTTCGCTGATGGCGCGACTGCACTTTGACCTGGCTCATCAACCGAAGCTCATCGTTGGAGAGACAGAAATCAATCTCACTCTGAAACAAGCGGCGCCCTCTTTCTATCTGATGTGCGCCGCTGACGGAGGCTACAGCTTGAAGATCTACAAAGCAAAGCTCTACGTGCGACGCGTGCTGGTGGCGGACGCTGTAGCGGAAACGCACGAGAGAGCGGTGATAGAACACGGGCCCTTCGACTACCCGGTGAACAGAGTGGAGGTGACGACCTACGCCATCCCTCAAGGTAACAGAGATCACAGCTACACGCACTCCAACACAGGCCAGCTTCCCAAGTCGATGATGATTTGCTTCCTTGACCACGACGCCTTCAACGGTAGCTACACCAAGAACCCGTTCGAGATGAAGCATTACGACATCAGCTCGCTTCAAGTGATAGTGAACGATCAGAAAGTGCCGAACGACGCCTACGTGCCCGACTTTAAGACCAAAGCGGCCGTGAGAGAGTACTTGGCGCTACACACGGAAACGGGGATGTACGAGGGCGCGCGCTCCTGCGGTATTTCATACGAACAATTCCTGAACGGTTACACGGTGTTCCCCCTCGACTTAACCCCAGACAGATCGCACGACGGGTGTCGCGTGAACCTTATAAGAGCGGGTCAGCTGAGGGTGGAAGTCAGTTTCCGCTCGGCGCTACAAGCGACAACAACGGTGCTACTCTACTTGGTGTACGACAACGTCGTCGAGCTGACCCGAGATCGACACCCCGTCACCGACTACCACATGAACTGAAGACAAGACGGCGGTACTTGGCGTATCGTATGAACACGCTTGAAATAAGCAGAGTGTTGAAGGAAAACGTTCACACAAAACATCGTTTCCTGGGCGTTTTCTCTTGTGACACTATTCCGAAGCACCCTATCAAAGACACTTGTTTCGTGAGCAACACAGATCCGCAACATTTACCAGGTCAGCATTGGGTGGCGTTTTACGTGTCGAGCACGGGTGAAGTGTACTACTTTGATTCCTTCGGCTTACCGCCGCTGAGTGCGGAGTTCTTGTCTTTCGTGGAACGCTCTGCTCCGTTCAAGTGGCAAAGAAACCGCATTCAACTACAAGACACTTCTGCTGACACCTGTGGACCTCATTGCGTTCATTTCCTAATTGAAGCATGTCGAACAAGAAACCCCAAGAAGTGCGTCATGCGCATGAGCAAAATCCCAAAGCTGAGCGACCGGGTCGTGAGTCAGAAGCTATCGATGATGCTGTTGTGACGGGTTGTTGCGATGGCGGCCGTTTCATGGAGGCAAAGATTCTCTGCCTTGCCGAAATGGTGTTGGATTTATCCAAAGTCGTGCAATGTCTATTGGAGAAAAGTCGTCCGGGGTGTGGTGGTGCGAGTGACGGCGGCGTGAGACTTTGCGGCCTGTTGAGTTGCTGCAAATCGAAGAAGCAAGCTAAAAAAGCATAAACTTGTGTGTTTTTTCTGATTGAAAATGAAAAAATAAAGAATAAAATGAAAAGAAAAGAAATTATCTTGTTGTGTTTTTATTTCTATATATAAGTTACATAACTTTTTTTTGTTTGTTTGTTTACAAACAGTCACGTGTCACGTGGTGTTGTTTACAAACAAGAAAGCCACGTGGTGTTGTTTACAAACAAACCCTAAGTAGGTCACGTTACCCTAGTTACCAGAATGCCGGCTTCTGATTGGCTGAGCCTAAGTAGGTCACGTGACGTAAGTAGGTCACGTTACCATGGTTACCAGAATGCCGGCCTCTGATTGGCTGAGAGCTTCTAAGTAGGTCAGTAGGTCACCCAGAATGCTGGCTTCTGATTGGCTGAGAGCCCTAAGTAGGTCACGTTACCATGGCAACGGGTCACGTGACCAAATGGAGGCCTCTGATTGGCTGCATGTCGATTGAGTAATAAACAGTACTTAACTATAGTCCCGTTCCGATACATACTATACTACTCATATCTAGCCAGATGGCATTTTACAATAATCTTATTAAATAGTATTCATGGTCACATGATCATGACAAAGCAGTTACAACCTTTTTCTGCTAAATTTATCAGTTACGACCTTTCTCCATTGAGGTGACGGTATATATGTGTCTGTATTTCTACACTCTGATGGAAAATTCATTCTTCCATCAATCTATTTTGGCTGCTTATTGTGCAATTATCCACACTGGGTTTAAGGTTATTTTTAAATCTAAATCTCTTGACATCACTTTTATGTTTGATTAACTCTCTAGGATTGCTGTAATGATGCACCAATGAACTGAAGCAAGTAATTTATTGGGGCTGCATCGATGCATCATGCAGACCCATTGGGAGTGTGTCAACCCCATAGGGTCATCATGATGCACCAATGCAGCACTGGTGAGTTACTCACCAGCACTGCATTCATGCATCATGACGGCCAAGAGCATTATGTATTAATGGTCCCAATAGTTGGACAGTTAAACTCTCACTTTATCAAATAGCTCACACACTCACCAACAAAGACTAGAAAGAAAACTTATCCGTGCTGTAGTTTAAAAAATCCATTAGTCCATTCTGGAAATAACATCTGCTAAAGGGGGAAATAGCATCTTCCTCAGGCCAAAACCATCGGCCTATATTAATATTCATAATGCATGTATTTAGTTGGGTACATCAACGTGTTATGACATCAGGAACATCGACCATTGTGCAGTCCAGGTAACAGCTAGCCTGTTCGTGCAAGCTACCTTTACAATTCCATACTTAGTATTAAGAAATATTCCATTTAACTAGTCCATAGGGCAAGAGTGAGAGAGTAGGGGAGTGAAGAAGTAGGGGAGTGACAGAGAAGGGGAGTAGTGGAGTGAGGGGGTAGGGAATTTTTAATTCATGGTGAATATGCACTGTCAATGTTAAAGCAATGGGATGCCCGTTCCCCACAGGAGCGTGAAACAACCCTGGTTGTATTGCACGCTGTACCCATATTTGACGTTCCCATGGGAGGTGGGGGTCACTATGGGGTCGCTACGGTGCTGAGGGTCAAATGAATTTAAAATGGCGGTACCATGGAAGTAAACAAACACCGCAGAAGTAAACAAACACTGCAGAAGCAATCAAACATGGTAGTTTCACCAATGTTTTACTGGTAATACCCTGAAATAAAAACAGAGCGTCACTTAAAAGTGACCTCTTCAGTGGCAAGTGCACTTGTAGTGTTTTGGCCGTATTGCACTAGGCCTGCGGCCCAAATAATGCTCGTGCACTAACCACTGACGAGGTCACTTTAGGGTGCAGCTCTGTTTATGTATCAGATTGATATACTATCTGCAATATGCTACATTTTAGCTGTATGCTGCTAATGGGACCTGGCCCTACTGTCATACAGGGTAAATAAACAAACTATTGAATCAAATTAGCTCCTGCCTGATGTTTTTGTACTAAAATTTTAGATGAATTGAGCTCCACAACCTCAACTGCAACAACCCCAACTGCAACAACCTCATGTACAACCTTCAGAAAGGTACCAGATGGTGTTGATGTGGATCCAACTGTTCATCCCTCATCTAAGCAGATTGTGAGGGCAAGCATTGAATGTGTTCAAATGTAAGTACCTCTTGTGTCTATAATTGTCAGTGGTGCATTGAACATCGAATCGACATTCATTGAAGCACCTTTTTGAAGTAAAGAAAACCAGCTTCATGCACCCCACGCATAAGGCTGGTTTCCCGTGGACCATCACATAATGACTGAATTGGCCTTCATAAGTTTCTGGATAGATATTTCTGACCAACCCCTGCAAACAACATCTCAAGTGGAACTCGTGCCATTCTTGTGTCATAACTTAAGAATTTCAGAACGTTTCTCAACTTTTTCTTGTATCATATTCCCTGTCATTTCATGTAGTGAAATACACAAGTGCCTTCTACTTATGGAATTTCTGGTTATTTGCAAATGTAAAACTCGGGAAATACACATCACACATCACCCTTATACAGAATTATGACCAATTGTACTGACTGTTATTCCAGGTGCAAACAGGATGCGCAATGTGTGCACTTCATCATGAGTCAAGATGGAGGTGGTTACCTCTGTGAGACCTACACTTCCCTAAAGAGACCTGCAACTGCAACTCCACCAACTGACAACTATCAGAAGATTGTCTAGGTGACTAAGAGTTCTTACAAAATACAACCATCACATTTGGACTTTGACGAAAAAACCCATTTTAGTTGGGACTTTATCCCCAACAAATTACCGTGACCATTTTGAGTGAAACATAAGGTGTAAAAAAAGTGGCATAATAAAGAAAAATTGACAGTAACCCAGTGGGCATAACATTCAGTTCAATGTTAAATCAACATTGAATCAACATATATAGCTATGTTGATTCAATGTTGATTCAATCTTCCATGCTCACTGGGAAGGAGATGGGTAACAGATGAGACTGTTGCTTTTATGACTTGTACATGTGTAAAAAGTCATATTCTGTCCATTCCAGACGCAATCAGGATGCCCAGTGCGGAATTACCTCTGTGAGACCTACAGCTCCTTGTACGGACCTCCAACTCCATCTATTGACAACTACCAGAGACTCAGTGTCTAAGTCATCCCTGCATGTGATCTGTGTGGGGCCTTTAATTGGACATGATATCTCAAAACTGATTATGAACAGATATCCATATTATGATAGAGACCAATATAGACAGAGCAATGAATACTTTAGTCAGTATATTGGACTGGTCATAGAAATCATCAATCATTGGCAGGACCGACCTAGGTCACGCAAGTGCACGGACAAACGTTCACAGCGAGTCCCACAACAATCTTACTTAATTGTTACAACCAGAAAGTCTTAATGATTAAGACTGAATGTCATGGGGGCTCTGCCCCCACCCTAATTTTTTTCCTTTATACATCACTTGATAACCAATAGTCTTAATTAGGTCAAACTTTGCAGTCGAACAATAGTTAAGACAAAAACTAAGGATAGGGAGGGAGTAGGACAGTGAGGTAATAGGGCAATGAGGGAGTAGGGGAGTGAGGGGGTAGGGCAGTGAGGGGGTAGGGGAGTGAGGGGGTAGGGGAGTGAGGGGTAGGGGAGTGAGGGGTAGGGGAGTGAGGGGGTAGGGGAGTGAGGGGGTAGGGGAGTGAGGGGTAGAGGAGTGAAGGGGTAGGGGAGTGAGGGGGTAGGGAGGGGGTAGGGGAGTGAGGGGGTAGGGGAGTGAAGAGGTAGGGAGGGGGTAGGGGAGTGAGGGGGTAGGGAAGTGAAGGGGTAGGGGAGTGAGGAGGTAGGGAAGGGGAAGGGGAGTGAGGGGGTAGGGGAGTGAGGGGGTAGGTGAGTGAGGAGGTAGGGAATGAAGGGGTAGGGGAGTGAGGGGGTAGGGAGGGGGTAGGGGAGTGAGGGGGTAGGGGAGTGAGGAGGTAGGGAGGGGGTAGGGGAGTGAAGGGGTAGGGGAGTGAGGAGGTAGGGATGGGGTAGGGGAGTGAGGGGGTAGGGGAGTGAGGGGGTAGGGGAGTGAGGGGGTAGGGGAGTGAGGAGGTAGGGAGGGGGTAGGGGAGTGAGGGGGTAGGGGAGTGAGGGGGTAGGGGAGTGAGGAGGTAGGGAGGGGGTAGGGGAGTGAGGGGGTAGGGGAGTGAGGGGGTAGGGGAGTGAGGGGGTAGGGGAGTGAGGGGGTAGGGGAGTGAGGGGGTAGGGGAGTGAGGGGGTAGGGAGTGAGGGGGTAGGGGAGTGAAGGGGTAGGGGAGTGAGGGGGTAGGGGAGTGAGAGTGTAAGGGAGTGAGGGGGTAGGGAGTGAAGTGTAGAGGAGTGAGGGGGTAGGGGAGTGAGGAGGTAGGGGAGTGAGGGGGTAGGGGAGTGAGGGGGTAGGGGAGTGAGGGGGTGGGGGAGTGAGGGGTTTGGGGAGTGATGGGGTGGGGGGAGTGAGGAGTTTGGGGTGTGAGGGGTTTGGGGAGTGAGGGGGTAGGGGAGTGAGGAGGTAGGGAGTGAGGGGGTAGGGGAGTGAGGGGTAGGGGAGTGAGGGGGTAGGGGAGTGAGGGGGTAGGGGAGTGAAGAGGTAGGGAGGGGGTAGGGGAGTGAGGGGGTAGGGAAGTGAGGGGGTAGGGGAGTGAGGAGGTAGGGAAGGGG